>NDGM011230977.1:6383-16491 GCA_002564305.1 Octomys mimax | reverse complement strand
GGTCTAGTTTTTGCAGAACAAAGATTGCACACCCCTTGTTTCAACTATGCCTTTTCTTGTCTTCTCTTTATCTGTATCAACACACATGTGGGCACTTGTACATGAATGCCAAAATGAGCATGTTGAGTACTCAGATTCGCTGGTGCATGTTCATAATTAAGGTAAACCTTATCTTTAGTGAAATGTCTGATATCAAATTATTTATTTAGCTTTTCTGAACTGACCATAGAAAGTAGTCTGAAGTGTCCTACTGGGCATTTGTCGTACTTTTGAAAATCATGCACACTTACTCTTTGTTCACTAAGTTGGCCTGCTTTCCTTGCGCTTGAGAGTTACTGGTTGGAGTGATGCTTCCCTTCCATAAACCTCTAAGCTTCTAGTTAAAGATGACTGGAAAAAGAATGGGCAGGAGAATGCCTCAACCAATGTGTGCTGGTGACCCAGTAAGTCCACAGGAGAATGCAGGTATTTCCTTACAGTACATTGGAGCCCTCTTGTCCTAATGGCCAATGACCTTCCCTAATCTGTTTCCAAATGGAAAGAAAACTAGATAAGTGGATTTGGTTTTCGACAGAGCAACGTAGGTAGGCTATATCGATTTGGAGTTGAGTTTAACTTCCCTTACTTAGGACCTGGTTGAGAGCATCATAATGAAAAAAAAAATCAGAAAAACTTTAGGCTACCTTTTGTTCTTTACAGCAAAAGCATCAAGAATATGCTGCCTTGCTTCTGGGTAATTTAGGTTGTTATATAGTAAAGCTCTATAAATTATCTTGCAGAAATCTAAGCCTTAGATTTAGATAACAAAGTTAGCTTTCTCATTTTATTTTCCTGGCAAAGAGATTAGAAGGGTTAACTGCCTGAACTTTTTTAAAAGCATATTTTCAAGTATAGCTTACAGTACTTGGCATATATTAAATATACCAAATAGTTAGTGAGTGAAGGCATATTCAATAAATTCTAATACTTGAGATCAATAAATGGGTGCATTTGTTTAGCTGAACCAGTGGTAGCAAACCTGTGGCAAACCTGTTAGTTTTTTTTCTTTTAAGACAATAGATATTAATTAATATGTGAGTTGTTTTTTCTAAACAAAAACCTCAGTATTCAGGTTTAACTGCAGTGTTGATACTTTGCAATAAATAAGTGGGTTTTGGATTGCAATTTGGACACTTGTCTCTAAAATATTTGCCATTATTGAAGAACAATTACAGTCCCATAATTAGTACTTCTTGAGTGTAAAGGGGTACATATGTTATATATAAAAATAGCGGTCAACTCTTGCTGTAGACTACAAGGAATATGTCTTTATTTCTATTTTGACATTTGAAGCATTTAAAAAAAATTATTGATGGTCATGAGCTTATATGTCAATGAAACCTGTGCTTTACTGTTATAAGTTGAATAAGCAGAGTTATGATTGCATTAAAATTGATTTTATATATATCATTATTTTAAGAAGCCCATTTTGTTTTATTTATTTTTATGTATTTGGTACAGGGTCTACAGGGTCTCACTGCACAGGTCAGACTCATAGTGATCATCCTGTTTTCATCTTCCCAAGTTCTAGTATTACAGGCATGTGCCACCATTCCCAGTCTTGCCCTGGGGGTGGGGCTGGCATGGCATTAAGTGTGGGAGATCGAACTCCAATCCCTGTGTTTTGCCTAATTAGGCACTTTAGTCCCCTGAACTATCTGGCCAGCCCAGGAAGCCTATTTTGGATAGTAGGAGAACAAATTTTTATAAAAGAAATATTTTTGAAGGTAGAAAGAAAATTTCCTATAAAACTTACTATAGGGTTTTAATTTTTATTTTGGTTATTTTCATGTTTCATAAGTTTTGTGAGATTTATTTATTTGAAAATAGGAACATAAATATCTGAAAAAGATAAGTCTAAAAGAAATGAATAGGCAAAAGTTGACAGAATTAATGTTAAAATTTGCCCAACAAATGTAAACAATAAATTTTTAAAATATTTAACTGGCATAATTATTTAATGGTGCAAAGAGAACAGTGGTGGGTAACACACAGCCATCTGGCTGATTTGGGGCTAATTTGTTGATTTTACATTGGATTACACATCTGACCCTGGAGATTTCCCAATGGCTATTCTAACTGGAGTCTTAAGTGCTTGTCCTTTGATGAAATTCATTCCCACTCTCAACTCTTGACCCCAATATCAGAGCAATTAACAGTGAATGGGGTTCTTGGATTAGTTTTCCCAAAGCTCCTCTTGTGCCCAACTAAATTGTATTTCTGAGCAATGCCTACCCCCTTCTGGCATAGGGTCTTGACTGGCAAACTTGATCTGTTTACCTTTACTTTTGTTCAGTTATTTTAGAATATCTTTTCTGCCAGTTTTTGTCAATAAAGTTTTACTGGAACACAACCATGCTCATTTGTGTCTCTATTGTCTACCATTGATTTTGTGAGGGTTCAGTGGTCATGACAAAGACTGTATGGCTTTGAAAGCCTCAAATGTTTATGGCAGGTACCTGCCTTTTTCATAGGTACATTTTATTGTTTTTCCTTTATGCCTCTACTTATTATTCAAACTCTGCTTTGAGGTTAGAGCTGGGCCCTGGATATATGCCTGCTTTACAGGTAGGGTGGACAGGAGGACCCTGAATATATTGGCATTTCTAGCCCCCATAGCACTTTAGGTTAATTTAGAAGCCTTCTAAGGGTCACATAGGATCTTTGCTGTTCCTTTTGTTTACTTGCTTCTGAGGGCCAAATCCATGTTCTTCATCTTTTCTCCTTTGTGTTTGGCCCCTGTTTCTTTCATTTCCTTTGGTTACCATATTTCTTGACACTTTCTATCCTTTCTTCCTGGCCTTACATTTGTCTTTAAACCCCCGTTATAGCTATGCACTCACAAACACACAATACACACCATACTGAACTGCTTAGAAGTCATAAAAAGGTGCCATATTTGCAACTTGTATGAACTCATCATTTCCTTTTTTTTCCCAGAACTGGGGATTGAACTCAGGCCCTATGCACTTGCCAGGGAAGTGCTTATTCTACTGAGCCATTTCCCCAGTCCCCTCATCATTTCATCTTGAACAGTCTTTACTTTGTCCTCTTTTCACTGGAGTAACTACTGTTTGTCTTGTATGTTTCATTTTTTTTTTAATCTAAGCTTGCTCCATGTAGCTTTCTCCAACCTGCCAATTCTGGCTTACTTAGCCAGACTATCATTTTTATGTGAGCTATCCTTTAACAGACCAACCCCTCAATCTAGACTGGATTATTTCATACTTGTTTTAAGCCCCAAACAGGTGTTCCTGATGGGATAGGGAGGCTCTGTTGCTTATAGTTGATCAGAGGGCCTGGAGCTTAGAGACTCTGATCTTCTAAATGAGTTCTGAGGTGACCTGCATTATCAACATTCAACTGACAGATGAAAGGAAGAGAAGGGTGGAAGACTGGCCAGGCTTGCAATTGAAGTACATTATTCTACCCAAGTTCCATTGAATAGACTTCGAGGCATAGTTAACTGTGAAGACGGGTGGGGAAGTGAGTCCAGTTATGCCTGCCGTCTCTGGTGAACATGCTGAATCCAACCCTTTTCAAAACATTCATCCACTGTGTGGTAGTCTCTATTTTTGTTCCCAATTCCAAGCCTCAGTTAACAGATATTGTTTGTTCACTGCCGTGAGAGAATTGTAGATAGTATTTATGCAATAATGTAAGATTTCATGATGAGAGATTTGTATATTTAAATGTATTATTAGAGAACCTATGATCAAGGTATTTTGCCTAGAGTGTATTGAGAAACTGGAATATTGTCCTCACTATAGTAAATGAAAGACATTATCTTGTTAAAGTGCACATATTTGACCAGTACATTTAGTTTTTATCATAGTTTTAAAATGCCACAATGGATGAGGAAATTTTATCAAACAGATCTATGAGAACTGTGCTTAGAAATTAACTTAAAATACAGAACAGCTGTGAAAAACAGAAGGCAGTGCTTTTTGTTGTGATATAGAAAGATCCCTGGATACCTTTATTGTTAAGTGAAAATAGTAGGGTACAAATCTGTTTAAAATATGTGGGGGGAGTGAATATATGTATTTTAATTTTTTTACATAAGAATGGCTGAAAGGGTACACAAAACACTAAGAGTGGTATTTAAGTCTTTGTAGTACGTGAGGCCGTGTCCACATTCACATTTTAATTTTTTAATTTTAATTTTGACCCCTAAGAATGTGTTGAGTGTTAACAAATGAACCTTACTTGTTTGTTAATTAAAGATGCTAACAGGATACCCAAATAAATCCCTGGTGCCAAATAATCATACCAATAGCTACTTAACGTATTTTTTCTGATTGTCAGAGTAAGACCTTTATTATAGAATCTTTTAAAATATACAATGTACAAAGGAAAAATATATATAAATATGTGGAGTTCTGCCAGTCTGGTATTACCACATAGCCTTCTATTTTCTTTACTCTTTATATCTCTTTCAACATAGATAATATAAATATACAAATCTGTACTTAAATTTTTACAAAATATTGTGTTCCCATATCATTAACCATTCTTTATAAATTTAAAATTACAGCTACGTGTACTACTATTTACTTAATGATTTCATATTTCATTAACATTTAGATTGTTTCCAATGTTTTACTTTGGATAACAGTATGATGAATATCTTTACAGCTGAGTCTTTGGATTTCATGAGCAGATTTTTAAAATGACATTAATAACAGCATGCCAAGTATTTCAAAACCCATGAAAGTCAGATGGCAGTTTGAGATGCCATTAAAATGCTATTCAAATTTTATGCTAATTTTGTGGACCTTCAAGTTCCTTGGAGGCTTTAAAATTGACAAACAGCAAGTTCTTGCGAGTGAACCTGTTAACAAAGCCTCAAGCAGTAGACAATGAGGAAAGCCTGAGTAATGGTAGTTGGAACTTCAGCTGGATTTGGATCAAGCTGAATGCTTGAATGCTGAATGCTTCCTTATTTGTAACATGGGAAAATTATATGATATTTCTTCTAAATTTAGTTGCTTCAAAACCTCCATCATTTTACCATGAAGTGGACACATTTAATGAAATTTATATTTGAGAACTTGGATTAAAACAGAATGAAGCACTATGAAGCCCTGAAAAGATGACTGAAGGAATATTCCAGGCTGTGATAGAGAAGGAGCTCCAGGGCATATTTATTAAGTAAAGATATTAAAATATGCAACAGTAAATGTACTTCTACTTACATAAAAACACTCAAAGAAATATTAGAAACTAATATTACTTTGACAAAAAAAAAGTGCAATGTGCCTGTAGCCTCAGCTACTCAGGAGACTGAGGCAGGAGGATCACTTGGACACAGGAATTTGGGCCCAGCCTGGGCAATAAAGTGAGACCCCATCTGAAAAAAGTTAATAAATATAATCTCTCATAACATGACAAAATATTGAAAAATCTGCTGTGTATGAAAATATATTGCTAATTCAGACAGTTCTTAATTATAATTCCTAAGTTTCTTCTCTTCTGAATGAATGAAACAAGAGACAGTTTAATGTATTAAAGATATATATGAAAAAGTATCATAAAACTTTCAGACCTATAAAATTTTAATTATAACTTTATTAGAAATTAAGATAAAGCTACAAGATCTTATTATTTTAAAATGATCTCTTTTATATAGAACTGAGTGAAGCAAAATTCATGCATTTTTAAGATCTAGGTAAAGTTCTGATAAGAACATAAGAAAAACTTCTTTTTTGTGGTACTGGGGATTGAACCCAGAGTTTTCTCACTGAGCTACATTGGCATCCCTTTTCAATTTTTATTTTGTGACAGTCTTGTCAAGTTTGAATTTGCAGTCCTTTTGCTTCAGCCTCCCAGAGCGCTGAGATTACAGACATATGCTACCATATCTCCCTTAAGAAAATTGTTTTTGTGTCATTCCTCCAGAGTAAGGAAAGCTTTTTAACTTAAATTGTATTAATTTTTGACAGTGTCTTAACAATCTTATTGTCTGATATTTTTCCATTCAGTAAAGGGGATGACTTTGTTATTTTTTTTTGAGAATCATATTCACGGGATCTATTGATAAATGCTTCCTTTAGAACAGTAATTTGATTATGATGCCATTAGTTCATAATTGGGCTTTCCGGTTGAGATCACGTTGACAGGCTGAAGAATAGAGTGCTATTTAACTAAGTTGATGAAACACGCAGGAGGCAATAAAGCTTCTCATCCTTCTTTACTGGTTAATCCTTTACTTTATCTCCCTTTAGTGCTAATGTAGTCTTGTAAATGCTGTAAACTTCCATTTATCTAGACTATAATGATGTGTTAAGTAGTCTAGCTATTGTAGGTACACAGCTTATGCAAGAATATAGTGCACAACCACATTATATGTGTGCATATGTATGTACTTTTTTGTTTTGTAAAACATTTTGCATAAATGGGCTTTGGACAATATCACTTTTCACTTGTTGATGTTTCTCTAGCAGGGTTCATACTGTAAAAAAATTATTTCTCTTCCCAAACAGATTTCAAATAATTTAAATAGAAATTGTGCTCTTAATGTTTGTATTCTCCTGCCATGCTTGCCTGCCTTCCTCAACAAAAGACAAAGAAACCCACGCATGCTAGGCAGGAAAGTATTAAAGTAAAATGTTGATGAATTTTGAATGCTGGTTCCTTGAGTGTTGGTTCTCCTTTGTTTACTGGTTGCTTTAACTGCTATAGGTGAATGCCTAGAAGGAAGTATAGTAGCCATAATGCAAAAGTAGAGTTGCTTAAGAGGATAGATGAAAAACAAGCGCCTGTAGGCCCTCAGTCCTAGCCTACTATGTGATCTTGCTCTTACCTACCTGCATGGGAGTGACTGGTAAAACTCCACTACAATAGCAGCACTCTATGTAGGTAGTTTATTTTAAGACATCTATATTTAGCAGTACATATATAACCTAATTAGATACTGTGTTTTAAAGTGAAAAATGTCATTCTTGCCTTAAGTTTATTGGTAGATTTTAGCTGCAGAGAAAGAAATAGCTAACAGTCGTATAAACAATATATAGTAGTCCCTTGCAATTTCACGGTACAACTTTCATGGACTCACTGTTTCATGGGTTTTCAAAACATATTAATGTAAATTTTTTATCACAGACTTTTCACTATGTGACAGGATTTTGCACTGCTGTACAGTGCACATATGTTGTTAAAATTACACAGGTTTACGAGTTTAGAAAATGGTTAAAAACATTAGAAGTGCTTTTAAAAGTGGGAAAGGCTTACAAGAGTATGGGAAAGGTTTATAAAGCCTTAAAATATATATATGCAAATACTAAAATAAATATGATGCCTCTACTTCATTGATTTTCACTTATTGTGGGGGTGTCTGGAATGTAACCTCCACGATAAATGAGGGGCCACTGTATTCCTAAAGGTAGGTGGTTGCTGGATTGGGGTTCATGGACTCAGTGGTCAGCAAAATTCTAGACTGTTTAGCCTCTTTTGGTCTTTGGCTCCTTCAACCCCAGGCTTTGCACCTCCTGTATGTAAAGTGATTGCCACACCGCCAGGCATCACTGTCATCATCCCGTCATTATAAGACTACATTCAGAGACTGAAAACTGGGTGACTGGCTCATTGTGAATATTCTCTTGTATGGTTCTTTTGAACATGGAAGAACAGCCTTTCTAAAGTAGAGCACTTCCCTTATTCACCAAAATGGAACACATGGGCATGCCATAAAGTAAATAGACATGATAATTTCTAACTCACCTTTAGAAAGATTCTAGCACTCAAAATTAGGGTTGCAATAGAATGGAGTAGAGAGAGGCACTTGCAAAACAAGATTGTCATTCACACAAGAAACACTTGAACTTGGGAGGTAGTTAACAAACATCCATGTGAGCATAATATTCATATTTTGGCAGAAGCATGCTGTCCTTATTGTTTTATGGTCAAACTGCAAGTATATTCATCAGGATGCTTTAAACAGAAAGTAATAAAAGGCACAACAAAAGTAGCTTAAGGAGTCCAATTTATTATCACACCTAATAAATGCACAGATAGAGAAATTTTAGGACCACTTAGGTAAATTCAGGCTATCTGGCTTTTACCATACTATTGGCGTGTTGTCTCAGCCTGTTGAGTGTGCCTGTTTCAGCTGTAGAATGCCTACAGTAGCTTCAGCAACCATATCTTCACTCTCAAAAGACCAAAAGTGAAGACAAGTGATCAGGATCTGTTCCTTAAGTGCCTCTTGTTATGAGAGTGCCGAGAATTTTCCTCGAATCCTTTCACTGGAGTCCCCTAGTCTTACATGGTACCAAATTGTCACCATGTCCTACATCTTTCCCGAATCTATCTAGTGAGGAAAATTTCCATGGTTTCATTAGACTTCAGAAACTGGTGAACGGTAATTTGTGGAGCAAACCCAGCCCATAGCCTGCTCTTATAAATAAAGTTTTATTAGAACATGGCCATGCCCACTATTTGCATATAACTGATAGCTATTTTTTACACTAAAATGATGGCATTATATAATTGCTATAGAGATGATATGATCCATAAGTTTTAAACAATTATCTAGCTTTTTCACATTAAAATAGTGCCAACCTCCATTTTCAAATCCCACTGATGCTCAGCTGGGAGACACATGTTGGGAAATGCTTCTAGGGATGTTTAGTTGCTAATAGTGATAGTATGGGGGTCTGATGAGTACATGGTGAGAAGCATCCATGGATGCTGGCCATCCTGAGCAGAACATTTCTATATGAAGAATCATCCTGTCCCCAAATCCAAATAGCAGTGGCATCTCCCATTGACAAATACTGGCTCCTATGATCAAAAGTCAGATTCTACTATGGAATAGGCCTCAGCTCCCTGACTCCCATTCCACCACCAGCACAAGAATATCTGATACCAGTACAGATCTGAGACTTTGGGAAGGAAGAAGGAGAGGAAATGACTGTTGATTAGGCATCCAAGAGCGCTGGCTCTGAAGAAAAGGGAGGATTTGCTAAATTGATACCTAGAAAGGATGGTTCCATGGGTACCTGATAATTATGGGCTGACTCATCAGCTGATGACAGTGGTTGTCTGGACGGAGTTTTACATGAGTGGGAAATGTGCTTCCGTGCATCCTGTATATTGCAGAATTTGAGTTTAAAAGAACTAAACAGGTCATTTTTTATGCTTTCCTGTAATGAACAAATTATCTCCAACTAGCATGTATTAATCATGTGATTGAAAGTAAGTTTTAAAAGATAATAATAAACAATTAAGTAATTAAGATAATTTTCTTGGTGTTTATGATATAACCAATTAAATTCTTAAGCAACCTTGTTGTTAGGTTGTCATATTGAAAAGAAATCCACAGTCATGCATTTCTTATTCCTAAGCTTCTTCTCATTGATTGAATGAGGTATAATAATTCACAGCAAATATGCCTCAGTTCTTCTTTTGCCATTCCTACAACCATAAACACATTTAATGAAGGTATGGTGATAGGTGTGAAAGATATATTCTATTGCTCCATAAATAAATTGGGGGTAGATATTCAGATTTTTAAGCAGACCTGATATTTGATGATTGCAGTATCCTGATTTTCTTTTCCAAAAGATGCTAAGAAATTGTTTTCCATTGTTGATACACACAAAGCACAGTTGTATGTAAGCTTGCATGTGTATGTGCACATACACACCATTAAAACAAAAGGATTACAAAACTACTGAGTCTGATACGATCTAATTCAGTTCTGTTTTATCCACTTTCTTATTCTTTTTTTTTAAAAAAAGAGCATAAAATGTAAAGAAAAACATTAGAAATGGTACAGAATTTCACTAAACAAAATGATAGGAATTCAACAATGGTTGTTATACTGCATGATGTTGTCTTCAAATTTGTTTATATTTTCAGCTATAAACATGAAAAAATCGTTTAAAATTTATAAGAAATTAAAAAGGAGAAGAAAAATATATAAGCATTAACTGCTCCTTTCGATAGAATAGCAGAAATCAGAAGTACAATTATCCAAGCTATCCTGTATATATACATAAATATAACTTTTCTTTCTTTCTTTCTTTCTTTCTTTCTTTCTTTCTTTCTTTCTTTCTTTCTTTCT
>NDGM011230956.1:573-22165 GCA_002564305.1 Octomys mimax | reverse complement strand
GAGGAGGAGGAGGAGGAGGAAGAAGAAGAGGAGGAGGAGAAGGAGGAGGAGGAGGGAGGAGGAGGAGGAGGAAGAAGAAGAAGAGGAGGAGGAGAAGTAGGAGGAGGAGGGAGGAGGAGGAGGAGGAGGAGGAGGAGGAGGAAGAATTAGTGTTCTCACCACCATCTCGGTGAAAGAGACTTCCGATGAGCATGTGCAGGAGGTGGGCTGAGGACCTCCTGCCTGCACCATTTGTCTCTGTTTCCAAACCAGTTTCTCACACCAAGCTTAGCATGTGCACAGACCTGATGAACTTCAAGGACCAGGCTATGTCTGCACTGGGAGAGGAGCCACATATCTATCTGGTCAGTCTGACAGTGGAAGGGAAGAGGATCTGTGCTGGACCTTTGGGAAAATGGCACCACCAAACACTGTCAGAGGGGCCTAGGGGACCTCAAGAGAGGTGTGCATCACAAGTGATTTGGACATCAGCACTGACTGTGAATCCCATTTCCCCAGGAGGCCACTTGACTGAAGAGCTTCCCATCTCCGTCTCAGGGAAGATTCCTTCACTGGACACCTCACAGACCTGTTAATGCAACACACGGCCCTGTTACCTCAGGGCTCCACAGAACGTCCCTGGCAGGGGAGAGAATTCAGGATCTGATGGGCTTTCTTCGAGGATTTCCCACCTTCCCTTAAGGCCAAATTAATTTACAAGTTAACTGAACCCAATGGCTAGATGATTTTAAGATATGATGTTAGTAGCTTAATTTTTTATCTTTATTTTTTAAATTTTAAATCTTTTATTTATTTATTTGGTGCATAGTCTCACTATGCAGCTCAGACTTGTAGTGACACTCCTCTCTAAGGATTCCCAGGGCTAGAATGACAGGCATGTACCACCATGCCCGGTTTCGGTGGCTGGCACAATTCACCCATGGTTTCAGGACCAGGGTGGTATGCAGTACTGGGGATTGGACCTGGGTCCTTGTGCTTGCTTAGACCACCAAGCTATCTCCCTAGCCCCAAATTTTTACCTTTAATTTAATGACAATAACATTACTAGGCAAATTTCTTTTTGAATAACAGTTCAAAAAAGAGGAGCAAAGAAGAAGAGAAGGGGAAAGCTGCTTCACCCCCACATATCAGGCTCTCTGTGTCTGCCCTGGGGCAGCATGGACTCCCCGCAGGTGCAGCCCCCCAGAGATGGGAGATGCTCACCTCCTTCTTCATGGAGTCTCCTGATGCTTCCAAAAGCCTACGGTATTAGTGCCCTGGTTTTATCTTAAGTAGCTCATTGTTCTTGCTGTGCCTTTGAAGGCGTGTCATTACTATTGTTTCAATATTTTTACCAAGTGCATCTCATCAGTGAAAAACTGATCTAAAGAAAAATAAAATAAAACCCAGATGATGTTGGCAGATGGGTAACAAACTAGTGCTTTAAGCATGGCCTCAATGCCATCTTCGAGCTGAACACCAGGATACAAGAAAGCTAACAGCGTGATGAGTCATGACTCTCGGCGTCCACTAAGGAATGGCCAGCAAGGATGGGGCAGGTGCTTGCTCAGCGTATTGCTTGACTCGCTGCAACTGTTCCTGCCATGAGCCAATGGGGCTACTGATATAATTGTTACTATTTTGGCCAATGAAACAGTAAGGCACAGAGAGGCTAAATAAATTGTCCTGGGTATGCATAGGTTGGAATTCTCATATACTATAGAATTTTCATGTACTAATTTCCTGTCATCCCAGTGTCCTTGCTTGTGAGTCTCAAACATAACTTCTGCAAGGACCTAACAGAGACACAGTGCTCTGAAGGCACATGAAGTGGTGCTGGAGGCCCTCTGAGGTGGGGCACTACTCCCAGCCCTTGGTGCGTCGTGCCTGCAGCAACGCAGTCCTGCTGTGCCCAGATTACCCCTCCACCCATTTCCTTTTGAAGTTAGACCAGAAGTCTAGATTTGAATGTGCAATCTTGCAGAACTTTGGATATTCTCATCATAACTCAACTGGTTTAAAACAAAATCCATACGTGACAACAACTAGTTACCTCCAAGGGCCACCTCTGTCCCAGGACAGTTCTCTTCGCCACCTGCATTCTGGTGATGTCCCTCTTGTCCCGAGACCGCGGTCCACCTGCCCACCTCATGCTGTACAGGTTTCTCCCAGGCAAGCTGCAGACCATTCTAAAGGCCACTCTTTGGCCACTGTTGGGGCCATCACTGGCGCAAGGAAAGAACCAGAGGAGCAAGAGTCAGGGAAGAGGTGAGGGAGCACAGGGCAGCTCTAGTCAGGAGAAAGCCCCAGCGAAATCGGACCTCAGCATATCTAAGACGATCCCTGCTCCAGTATACCTCTTTAGCTCATGAAAGACTACTCCAATATTTTGAATCAAAGATGACAAAGTTTATTGCAGATGGTTAGACCTAAGACCCTTGCGGTGGAGATTTTTGGTGAGAACAGGCAAAAGTGTGGCACATTTCCTAAGTGTCTTGGGTGTGATTTGAGGAAAAAAACCAAGTAAGGCTACCTGGAAACTCAGGCAAATGTGTCTCCTGAAAGCTAAAAGCCGAGCGGCGCGCACCAGCCTGCAGAGCTGCAGGTCCAGGATTCGCCCCCCCCTCCGTCCTCCCAGCCCCTCTTCCCACTGCCCAGCAGACGCCCTGCTGCAGGGGCCTGGCTTTTCCTCCTTGACAGGTTGGTTTCTATGTCGTGCACTGCAGGGATCTCGTGCCCCACGCGGCCCTTGGTGTCCCTCCTGATGGGCCTGAGGGTAGTGGGAAAGCTGCTCACCGTCAGCACTGCACCACAGCAATGCCCCTCCTGCAGGGACTTGCCAGGGTCCCGTGGGGACTCTACAGACAGTGCTGTCTGTCACCTCGTGCTGCATGTATAGAAACTCTACCCTGAGAGACCACCCTCAAATACTCTGCTCGTGAGTGCATTGACTTGCGTCCACTGCCTTCCAATACCAGATCAAATCGTGAACTCCCACTTTCCCTCCCGAACACCATTTCTCCACGCAGCGGTGTCGAGGATTCCTTCCGAGATCGTCTTATAGACCTCTTCTCGCACGACACATCCCAGAATCCACCGGGCTCTGCAGAAGCTTCGCTGGCAGGCGAGCAGATTCGGGATCTGGCGGAAATTCTTTTATGTGTTTACTCTGACAGTTTCTCTCTTTCATTTAGGACCAAATTAATTTGCAAGCAAACTGACCCAGTATCTAGATGTTTCCAAGGGATGATATAGTTCTCCGGGGTAGTTTCATTTTTACCTTTAATTTAATGACCGTGATATTACTAGGCAAATTTATTTTTAAAACAATTTTGAAAGGAAGAGGAGAAAAGGAAAGACACAAAATGAAAAAAGCCCACGGCTTAGGTCCTTCCAAATTCTGCCTGAAAGGGAACCTTTCCAGCCTCCCTGAGTGGAATGTAATTAAAGATCCATTTATGGATCATTTCGACCGTTGCAAATGCACCGCACGCGCAGACTCGGGGAGAAAAGTCATAGCATTGTCTGGGAGATGTATTTGCATAAGTCACACAGTCAGCTAGCATTCTCAACCGCTTCCTAGTTCCACCCTGGCTCTGAGGAAGCAGTGGGTGCCCAGGCTGTGCAGCTCCTGTCCTGAGGACCTGCGCGATGCGCACGGTGTCTGCGGCAACCCTGAGGCATCTCTGCCTTCACCCGCTCTTGCTCCTTAGCTGTGAGGAGGGCAGAGAGCGAGAATGAACCCAAGAACTGGGCCGAGGGGAGCTCTCGGCCGGGCTTGGTTTTCTCCACTCACCTCCTCAGCACTCAGCCTGGTCCTGCCACTGGCTCCTGGTGTGAGCCTTGATGGCTTCTGAAACACTCTCCGGGCTGATGTCCACTTTTCCCTCTTCCTCTGTCAGCCCTCGAGCCTGCGAGGTGAGCCCCAGAGCCGGCAGCACCTTCTGTAACCACCGCCGTTTCAGCAGGCCACAGTTTCCGGCACAGGCTGTGGTCTGTGGGGCGGGGGTCCTCACGCTTCCCTCGCTGATCCGTGCTCCTTGGTAGAGCCCACCCTTCTCCTGCACAGTGGGGCTGCAGGGGGCATCCCTCTACCTCTCCGCACCCCACTAGGACCGCAGGCAGCAGAAGCCTGGGGAGGAGCCTGTCTGTCCTCGTCCCTGCTGTGCCCACAAGGACCGACAACACCCATCACCTGGGGACAGGAAAGGCTCAGGAGGCGTCCCTGGATCAGCGATGCCACAGAACCACCTTTTCTTTGAAGGATGCCTCACCTGCCCTGCCTCGCCAGGCAAGGTGGTCCTGTGCTCTTCTGACCTGTCCTCAGGTTGCCAGCTGTCGCCTCCTAAAAGTTGGGCCAGGGAAGGGCAAACATGAGCTCTCCCAGCCCCAGGATTATAGTCAAGTTCTCAAACCATTGTGAGAATAGACGCTGACCCTTGGTAAGGCTAGGTCCTAAAACCCTGGTGAGCAGGTAACTGTTTGACCCCAGCACCCCACACATCTCCCCTCCCCTCCATCCCTGGCAGTGCTGTACACTGGGATGGCCTCCATGAATGCATCTGGATGCCGCACGACGCATTCAGCACCCTCGGCACACCGCACCAGCCACCTCTGTGGCCTTCAGACCCGAGGGTGCCTGCAGGTGGCCCAGGCTAGGGGAAGAGGACTTCCCATCTTGCGGGCACTTCATGCCCAGGGGATGGGGGGTCACGGGACCAAGGGCACTTGTGCACCTGGGATTAGGCGGCCCCTGCCATTGGCCCCTGGCCCTGGGTCTCCCTGAAAGCCTGTTCCTCCACCCATTCCCAAAACCATGGGAGAGAGCCTGGAGGGGTAAAAATCAAAAGTATGAAAACTCGCTGCCTAAATAGAAGAGGGAAACCTCAGTATTAACGTGACTTGTTTCAGAAAGGCCTGAAGGAAAATAAATAAAACATATGTATTAAAACAATATTTAAGGGAAGGATAAAAGCAGCACTCACTACCCCTCACCTGGTGCTGACAGTGCGGTGGGTGGAGGGCATCGGCTCCCGTCCTCCTCTCAGCCAACCCCACCACCCCCAGTCAACAGATGCTGCAACCGAGACCCAGGCAGTGCTGTTCTTTCCTATGATTCCCTAGAAGGAGGTAGGTGGCTCTGGTCTGAAGCCACACTTTGTGGCTGTCACCCTTGATCTTAAAGAATGTCCTAAATGCTCCCCTCAGAGATGCTTCAAAGTTTGGACCAAAAAAGCAAGTGGCCTCATCGGCAGAGAAGAAAGTGGGATCGCAGTCCTTGTAAAAGAATCTGCGGATAGGAGGCTTACGGAGCTTCTCGGGGCCTCCCAGGGGCTTCCGAGCAGACCTGGTAATGCTCTTGGGGAGACTATTTGGGAAGACAGTACACTGTTATTAGCTTCCGTTATTATAATCATTACAGTTTTATCCTTACTTATATCCAACATATCCCTTCTCTCAAAGGCTTATTATCTTAAATTCGTCTAAACATCTACCATCTTCATTTCTTGGCTCCACAAATCCTTTCAACTTACGCGTGGCAAAGTTTATCTGATCCCAGGTTGCATTAATTGATTAAGGGTTCTCATGAATAGCAGTGTTGAATTAATGCTAGTTAATGAGATTTGTGACGTCATGGTGGTTGGTGGTCTGCGCGAAACAGGAGCACAAGTGAGGAGCTACAGCACCATTCCTGGGGACACACGTCCTGCTATTTTTTAATTCTGCTTAAATTAAGTTTTAACTGTACAGTATTGCCCAAGTATGAACTACATCTTAACCCAATATGAGTATGCATATTCAGAAACTCCAAGGTCACCTTGACATCCGTGCTCTATCCTTCAGCCCACCTCTCCTCCTCCAGCCATTCTGGGATCAGACCACAAGGTAAGCTGTGTTCTGTGTCCAGTGTGAATCGTTCCTGACTCCTATTTCACAGACGGCACAAGGTTAACCTGTGGCAGGTTCAGAGAAGTGCTGCGTGTGCGTTACAGCAGCCTCTGCGTGGGGCACTTTAAGTCTACACCCAGCCCGCGCTGCTGTTCATCCGGCCAGGTCACAGCAGCCATGGAAGCGTGATCACTCCTTGAACTGGGCACTTCCCGAGCTCTGCCACATCTCGGTGATGCTGGTGTCACCCGCTGTGTCTTCCCGCCTTGCTCCCCTTCTGTGTAGCAGGATCTGGACCAGAGACAGTGGTTCTGGGCCGAGGTGAACAATGTGTCAGGCATCAGGGCAGCAGGAGCAGGGGCTGGCGCTACCACATTCCCAACCCAAGGTCCTCCCAAGGCTCACGCTGGCTCTTGTCCCCTGCCCCCGCAGTCCCCGGGGGGAGTCATCCTTCCCACCCTTTGGTGGGATGCAGCTAAGTTCTATCCCACAGCGCTTTCTTCCCCATCCAGCCCATATGCTCTGAGCCTCCTTATCTCTGTGAGACTCTGAGCTGCCTTCAGGGGACAGGACATCTTTCTGCATAGGCTCCTATTGCCACCACCTGGCTTCCTAGAAATCTATGTGGTGTCACCAAGCCAACAGGTCATGAACTTGTCATCTGAATTAACCGTGATCCTGGAGCTTTAAAGGTTGACAAATCCTGCTGCTGAGGGCATTTTTTTTTTTCTAACAGCTACATAAAGTGGGAAGCCAGCAAAATTAATAGTGGGTTGTAAAATGGCCATTTGCAGGTAGCAGGGTGTAGCAGTTGGTGACTGCTGGTCCCCGGGACCTCCTGCCATGAGGCGGAAAGCATTTCCTGGGGGCACAAAGTGGTTTCTGCAGAGATCATTAGATGAAAGAAGTGACGCAGGCAGGGCGAGCGGGGCTACCTTCAAGGCGGGCCTGGGCGGCACCGTGAGTCCCAGTGCACACAAAAGCCCATCCTCCCCAGGATCACTGTGGGGCAGCCATGTGGTGGGCACTGTGGGCATGCAGACATGGCAGAGTGAAGCGGACAAATGCCCTGCCTTCCTGGAGCTGGCATCAGACAAGAGGAAACCAAAAAAGCTAAGAAAGATATGCAATATGGAGAAATAAAGGAAGAAAGGGGTTCAGGAGTCTGGTGGATGGTGGTTGAAATGCTCAATCAGGAAGGTGGGATGCTTCCTTGCAAAGGCCCTGCTATACACTGAACGCATTCTCCCCAAATATGCACACTCCCACAGCACTGGTGCCAGAGCAGGGCATTCAGCACACAATTAAATTAAAAGGGTGGAGCTTCTGTGATGGGCTTAGTGCCCTTGCAGGAGCACTTAGAACTTCATGGTCTAACCTCGTGCCTGGCAAAGTTCAAGGACGTGGGTTTGATCCCTGATACTGCATACCATGCCAGCCCTGGAATCCCAGGCTCTCTGTGTCAGCTACCAAAACTGGGCATAGTGGTGTGTGCCTGTAACCAAGGCTGGGGAGGCTGAGACAGGAGGGTCACTATGAGTCCAAGTGGCATAGCGAGACCCTGTACCAAATAAATAAAAAATAAAAATAAGAAGAGGAGAAATAGGCAGCTCAGCCCCTTTCCACCAAGTGAGGCTCCAGCAGGAGGCTATCAGTGTCCAATAAAACAGCTCTCGCCAGCCTGAGCCACACCAGCATCCTGATCACAGATGTCCAACCACCGTAACTTGGAAAAGAGCAATGCATGCTGTCAGAGCCACCTCGTCTACAGCAATTTACCATGAACTGACTACCAGAGTGATGTTTGCACAGGAACGCTAAGAAAGATGGAATAGACGTCATCATGGTCACCCCAAGAATGGTGGCACCTAGGTGGTGTCACTATGTGTGAAACCCTAACTCCCATTTTAGCTCACTGATCATTCATTTATACATGAGTGAACCAGCAGGGGGCACTAACAACCCCGATCAAAGCACTCAGGGATGAAGTTGGAGGCAGGCGTTGGCCTAGGCGGCCTGGCTCCCATGTCTAAACTCGACTGCAAGGCCTCTTTTCTCCTGAGAGCGCAGTAGAGGGCAGTACACTAGAGCGCCTGCAGGCATGAGGAGGGCACTCAGGAGTCTGTCCCGTGCCACTGCTTGTCCTGTGACGTGAGCGCACGCGCGACTCCACCATGTCCAGTCTCCTTAAATGAAAATGACGTGCAAATATAAAGCTATCAGAGGTGCTCCTGCCACGTGGCAGCTATTCCGTAGAGAACTTTAGTGTCGTCATCGTGAATATTTCCTCTTAAAAATAAAGTCACACTTGGGATGAGGCAAGGTCGGGAGCCGCTCATCCCTCCTCGGAGCCTCGTGGGGAGCGCGCACCCCCACAGTTCCTACATTCGTGCCAACAACCACTTGCAGAGACAATGGCCCTGCTGACAATGGCCCTCCCCCTCCCTGGGGGGAGTCATGGGATGGACACGCAGGAGGAATGTGGGCAAGAATGAAGCCCCGTGAAGCACGTGTCCCTGTCATTCCTCATGTCATTACCAACTCTTTCTTTCTTTATTCAGCGCTGGGGATCGAACTCAGGGCCTGGTGCACACTGAGTAAGTGGTCCTCCCAGAGCTACCGCCCCAGCCAAAGGATGACACAGAAAAGCAGATTCTCAAGAGAAAGGTTTCGAGCTCACTGACAACTAGTAAAATCTACGATAGCAATCACAGCTATTTTCTCAAGAGAGATTTAGAAAACTGACATTAAAAATAGCTTATAATTCAATTTTCCAAAATACCTTGAGGTTACTCTCAGGATTCAACTTGGAGAAAGAGAAATCAGAAAAATAGAGAGACATTGGAAGATGAAGGAGAGAGAACGGGATTCCAGGCAACTCACTGTAAGAAGTATGAGTGATTCAGAGGTATAACTGCAGGGATAAATTGCCCACTTAGCGCATGCACAGAAAGCGGCACAGGTACAGCTCTGGGGACACTTTTATGCTACATGCTGACCTCAGGGACAATAAGAGTACCACATAGATCTGAGGAGGGGCTTGACAGTTCCTGGACATCACTTTTGCTTTTACAGAGTGATCTCATTCCAGGGGGAAATTAAAATTAAAAAGAAGCTCCACGGGTAGGGTCAAGGGTGAACCTCCTGCGTACGGGATATTCAAAAGCAATATTTCTGTTTGTTTGGGTTATAGCTTTTGCTCGCTGCAAACTTAAAACTCCGATGGCTCATGGGTACGCTGAGCAGTGTCTGACACACAGAGGAAAGAGAGTTCAGCTGCACTGAGCGATGGGAAGGCCTCCCTGGTGACAAAGGGGTTCACGGAAACTCGTAACCCATTTTCCTTTCCTGTCCATTTTCAGTCTTCACTCTTTGCAACTCCTACAAACAGACTCTGTAATTTAAGCCAATTATCTATGTGCAGTTGGCCCTTTATCTTTCTCTTGGGCAAAATTCTGACTTAATTTGAACCCCTGATGACACATGGCCCTGTCCGTAAGCCCTTGAGGGCCATCATATTTGAATAATGAGGTTAGACAGAGGCGACCCGGCCCAGTTCCAGAAGCTTCCATTAAAGTCACTGCGGACATGGGGAGCAGTGGGCCGGCTGCACTTTTAATCCTTAGCAAATAGCCTCAGAACCCGCCCGAGGCTCACACACAGATCTAGCTGCGGGCATTCCCAACCTTACAATGTAAGTGAGACTTCAACTTAACTTATGAATTAACCGGGGGACTTTAGGAGCATCACACAAGATTAGTCAACCTATATCAGGTCATCAGCAGCCACAGGGAAATCTAGGACAAGTAAAATTCACAAACCCAGGCATTCAGGACATCTGGTCAACCATTCGCTCCCTCTGGCTCAGTCATTCTGCATACATAGTCCCTGTGCCCGTGGTGGACAAAATGACCTCACACAGATGCCCACCTCAGTGCTGGAGTTAAAGGCATCTGACTCACCCTGAAGTTATTGTTCTGAGGCCAAAATGTCTCTGGTGCATAACCTTTGCTTTCATTTCCAATATTAAATAAGTGTGATGTTAATTTCTAGTTCTGCTTTGATAGAATCCTCCCAACAATATAAGAAGATGGAAGAAATAAGACGGGGCCAGTCAAGCACTCCCCTGAGAGCTCTTCCCTCTTCAAACAGCCCTGCCCCGGCCCCAGAACAAACATCACCATCACCAACTGCAGGCAGTTCTTTAATCCACCAAATGCCAGTATCTCCCAGCTGCTGATTCTCATTTAGAACAGGTTTCTTCTCTAATGTGTTTCTTAATTATTTGGCTTGGGAATCCCTGACACCTCGCTATTCCTTCAGAAGTGTCCACCACCAACAGCACAGAAGGCACCAGCTCTGAAGATCCCCAGGCTGCCACTTTAGTCTGAAATAAAGACAGATTCTCACTCCAGCAGGCATTTGAGGAAACTGTGAAAGTGTGGAAATAAACATGAAGACCCGGGCTGAGTCCTGTGTTCCTGTGCCTCCTTGTTGGCATCCTTTGCTGCAGCCCACAGGGCTGTCCCAGTCCTGCTACCACCTTCCTTGTCAACCAAGAAGGGGCAAGAAACCATGCAATTTGCCACAAGCCTTCTCAGCAACCAAGCCCGTGAGCCAAGGCTACTGGGCCTAGCAAAAGAAAACCAAGACACAGAGACCAGGGCAACCTGCTGCCTTGGGGGCTCACCTTGCTCACTGGCAGGGACAGTGGGCTTTGGAAACACAGGGAGACCTGGAAGGTTATGTCGGTCTCCGAATTGCAGCATCTTAGTCCCAGGGCAGGGCAGGCGTGCTGGCTGTGTGGCTGCTGTGCTACGCGGGGAGCCTCCCCACTCTGAGGAGGCGCTGGCTGCTGTGTGCCAGGCAGGAAAGGGGCTGGCAGCAGGAAGGGCGCGTGGCATCGCTGCTTTCCTTCCACTCACGTTTTATCTTTCTCTCCTTTCCTGGGTTTCCTTCTTTTCCTTTCTTTCCTTCCACATTTTCTTTCTCTCTCTCTTTTCTTTTCCCATCCCTTATGCTTCAGTTTTTAATGTTCTATTCCACCCTTCTCCAGGCTCCTACCTCACTTGTAATCCGGTAGAATTGTATGATGCAATTAATAAAGTTGGCCTTCTGCAGTGCGTGGTTCTCCACAGGACCAGCTGCTTGTTCTCCACAGTGGCAGAAATGCCCTCAACATTTGCTTCGAGAGTAGCAAGCTTCGATGACAGCCCCTGTGACAAACAGTAGCAGAGGTGTCGGGCTGGTATGCTATTAGATCCCAGAGCAAAAGGCAGTGTATGACAATGAAGTATATTACTTTTGCAATGCATGAGTGAAATACAATTCCAAAGCTTTTGCACAAGTCCTTCAGCCATAGTCAGACTTGATGTTTATTTTGTAAGGTGAATTCCATGCTGGTTCAGAAGTCAGAGGCGTCATCTAGACCTGTGACAGCTTCCACCCCTCCAGTTCCCCTCTGCAACAGAGTGAGTTTCTCAGGCATGCACGCCTCGTGGTAACATGATGGCTGCTGCAGCTACCGACATCAGCTCTTCCCGGTGTAGATCCAAACAGGGTAAAAGAAAAGGGAGCAAAGAAGGGTCTTCTTACATTGTGTTTGCTCTTTGCTGTAGGGGAAAATAAAAGATTCCAAGAATTCGCAGAGGACAACACTCTGTCCTTTTGTGGTCAGAGCTGCCCAGTCCTTACACCAGGCTCTTGACCAAGGAAATGAGGTCGCGTGATTGTTTGAGCCAATCCTGGCAGATCCCCTCGGGCTGGTGCCGCCCTCTGCTGTGCACACCTACCCTTGTCAGAAACAGTGGCGATGCACACCCTTGGGGGTCCACATGGCAAGCCACGTGGTGCTCCGTGGGGTTAACTGAAGGAAGCTATACTGAAGGGCGGAAAAACGTAGTCATAATTTTCAGCGCGCGTCGAGCTCACGGGATTAAGCAGGGAGAGCGTCTCAGTGTGCGTCCGTGGCATCGACCTGACAGTAACTAATCGTCTGTTTTCAATGAAAAGTAGCAGGACTCAAAGCAAGAGAAGCAGGAAGCACAACTCCATTCACCGGCGTCTTCTCTGACCCGCCTCCTCCCGCGTGCCGGCGGCGCACCAGCAGGAGCGAAGTCGGGGTGCGCAGCAGGCACCTGCGCTCCGCATCCACAGCAGCGGGGTTCAGCGAGTCAAGAAACGCAGTCGGCCCAGAGGAAAGAAAACGGCGCAAGAAGGCTCAGAAACAGTGAAAGAGTGATTCGCAGGGGTGGAGCTAGCAAGTGTGTCACGTAAAATGAGACTCGCACGGCTTAATCACATGAAGAAGCTAAGAAAGCTGACTCGCAGAAGGCGGGGAGAAGGGCTTACCAGAGGGCGAGGGCTGAAGGGGGAGAAGCACTCTGCTTAATGGGTGCAAAGACGCGGTGTGGCTGACGGGAGGGACAGCTCCTGCCGCGCTCTTATGCAGAAGGGCAGGCCGAGAGAGCTGTGAGGTGTCAGGTGGACGACGACACACGCAGCAGAAGGATCCCAAGGCCTCTGAGCATCGTCTGTGTGTTCTCAGCTCATCATCACAGGACGCACGCGCGCAGCCACAACATGCGCGATTAGTGCCCCTCAATCGGAAAATTAATGAACATTGACTTAATGAGAACTCAAGAACAAAGCTTCACCAGGACTGACTCCATGTCTTCATTTTATTATTATTATTTTTTTAAAGAGAACACCGGGCTGGGGAGATAGCTCCGCAGTCTACGCGCCTGCCTAGCAAGCTCAAGGACTCAGGTCCGATCCCTGGTGCCGCACGCAGGGCCGGCCTCATAATATCGGGTGTGTTGTGCCAGGCACTGAAGCCAGGTGTAATGACACACGCCTGTAATCCCAGCGATGGGGAGCCTGAGACAGCAGGATCACTGAGTCCTAGCTGCTTAGCGAGACCCTGTACCAAATAAATAAATAAATTAATTAATTAATTAATGTAAAAAAAAGTTACAAATGATGCAGAATTTCACTAAACAAAATAGTAGGAATTCAACAATGGTTGTTGTATTACATAATGTTATCTTCAAATTAGTCATTCAAATTGCCAGATGTAAACAAGCAAAATTAGTAAAATAAATAAAATTAAAAACTAAAAAGAAAATAAAAAATACGTCTAAGCACTGACTGCTCCTTTCAGTAGACCGTGCATGTCTTCTGACCTGAGGACATAATGGCCTTCCACTTGTACTGCAGATGTCAACGCCCCTTACACTACATGCACTGATGCTGAAAGGACATGTTGAAAGCGAATTTTCATTAAATAACATGCATATATTTCTATTTGTATTGTGATAAAAAATATTACTGCAAACATGGCAAAGTCGATACTGTTCCATAAAATGCTAAAGACTGGAGATGCTCCACCTTCAAGGAGAGGGGGGAGGAAGCAGGAACATCCGGGGCTCCGGGGACTCCCCACCCCGCATGGGGAACCCCAAGCTCCATCCAGGTGAATTCCTCAGTGGAGATCTGGGTGTGCGGCTGAGCCCTGCGTACAGACTGCACTGCATCTGGCAGCACGCTGCTGGTCTGAAGGAAGCCCTCCGCCACACCCTCAGGGACGCCTCACGTGTAATCCCACCCTCCCTGCAGTCCAGGCTGCCGTGGTCCTGAGCTTGCTCTGTGCTGGCTGTTGCGTCTCTTACATGCATCTCAGAAAAGGGGCTGAGGTTTTTGAGGTGCTGCTTAAAGATACACTGATGACTTCGCTTTAAATTTCTTGCTTAAATGGTGGCGGAATCCACAGCAGGGAACATTCGGACGCCGGCCTGTGCCTCTGAGTGCGATTCTCACCGTCGCTAAAACTCCATCTTGTTCTTTCACGGTGTTTACAGCAGCACCACTGAAGCATTCTCCTTCGACCTCAGCACGAACAAGTCCTTGGCACTATAAAAACGGCTGCTCCATCCATGCCACGTTACATCCCTGCCTGCCGAGGTGTGAAGGCTGCGTGGGCCATTGGGTGTGATCCCTGCTGTTCCCCGATCTGACACCAGAACACAAACTCGCAGAGTGTGGCTTTCCCTTTCCTCCTTAGTTCTTCTTAAATCTGTCCCATTATAACAAGGAGACACGTTTCATTTGGAGGACGGAATGCCCCACAGCACCAGCGTTTGCTAATATTCATCTTAAATCCAGAGAAACTGGGCCTCTGCCCAAAGCCCTGGACAGGAGTCGGGTGACAACCAGACACAGCTGTGTGCCCCTTGCACTCCCATCTGTGTCACACCAAGATAACCACATCTAGGGCTGGGGAGATATATCAGTGGCGGAAGTGCCTGCCTGGCAAGTGCGAGGAACCGGGTGTGATCCCAGCCACTGCATGCTATGCCAGCCCCAGAACCCTGGGTGCACCTCACTGGCCACCAAAACCAGGCATGGTGGTGCAAGCCTGTAATCCCAGAGCTGGGGATGCTGAGACAGGAGGATCACTGTGAGCCCGAGCTGCATAGCAAGACCCCGTACCACATAAATAAATAAATTTTAAAAAGTAAAAAGTTAACCGCATGTACCACTAGTGTCACAAACAGATGCTCGATTCCTCCCCATGACATCCTGCACAGGCAGCCCAGTGCCTGCCTATAGCTGGGAGGCTGGTTCTCTGACTGCCATGATGGCGCCGTCCTTCCCAAATGGCTGGAAAGTGGGTAGCTTCATGCACCAAGACCTTAGAAAGCCTGCCAACCTGCAGTGGATGGAATGGGAAGCACGGCAAAGGCTGGCTTTCTCCCAGGCACAGCACCAGGCTTGCCCCTTCCACACCCACGAGCCACGGTGAGCTCAGCTCCCAGGCACAACCTTCTTTCTCTTTGCTGTGGTTTGTCTAAGATGTCACATAAGAGAGAAAGAACAAGTCCTTCCGCAGGGGCGCCACACACCCACAACTAGGTGCCTGCTTATGTCTTATGTCTCCTCTTCAACAAAATTGGCATTCAGGACACAGGAAGTTCGGCTAAATTTCTTCAAAGCTGATTAAGGAAAACAGATTTTTTTTTTAAAAGCTTGTATTAGTAAACTATGAAAAGAAATACAATTTTTATTGTCAGATGTAATAGTTAAGATAATTCAAGCAAGGCTGACAAACACTGACTATCAGCTCTAATGAGCTGATAATAATGACTCCTCATTAGCCTTTTGGGTCATTATAAACCGGGACCTGATTCCACGCTTCTTTCTGTGCTTATTTTCTTTAAGCTAGTAGGTTGGTCTTATTCTTTCACTTGTTTGGATGGTTGATTTGGACCTGCTTGTTAAGTATTTAGCAGAAGAACTCATATCCTGAATTCCTTAATGGTCATGAACTCAATAGCGTGGCACCCCTGTTCATAAATGCTTTGGCCTACAAAGTTTGGTTCACAATCAGAATTTGGTTCTTGTTTGCAAATTCTTGCATCAGATAACAGACACATGTGTAGCCACCAGTCTCTCACAAACATAAATGTGGTCCTCTTTTCCAAAATCCTACAACAAGTAAGTTTGTGAACCAAAGTACCACTATACCAAGGCAACTGAACCGGCAGGCTGGTGGCATCCTGGGCACAGCAGTGCGGGTCTTCGGATCTCTGATGCCAAGAGAGAGATGCAGCCAGCCATGAGCTATGCTGAGACCACGTGTGGGGACACTGGTGCCCCCACTAGCCATGGGCCGTAGCCACCCAGCTGAGGCCAGAACCTCACCTGACACCCATGATTTTTGTGTCCCTTGTCTCAATCTGCATGGTTTTTGGTGGTTCTGGGGAGAACCAGCAAGGGCATTTAGAATATAAAGACAAGAGCTGAGGTCAGGTGGAGGTCCTCACTCCTGATGGGAAGTGAAGTACTGGGCATTTATACTTTTGCAAAGTTAATATCATGAGACTCAAATTTGACTAGCAGCTAATGACTGAAATTGTCCAAGTAGGACATCCTTCTCAAGCCTGAGGCAGCTTCAGGCGCTCTGGCCCTGTCCTTCCCCCACATATAAGACTGATCTCCAGCTTCCACCACTCCCAACAGCCCCTCACACAGTTTCCTCAACCAGTACTCGGAATCTGAGGTCATGCAACCCACCACAGAGCCCTCCACCGTGAGAAAGGGACAGGGACATGACTCAACTTCCCCCAGCTCTGCCTCTTCCTCCAGGAAATGAGGATCATGAAGGAGCCCTTGCTAGATGGCAGCGGGCAGTGCCATGGGGGCATAGAACTTCTTGTGAGCTGTGCTATCTCCCCCGCTGGCCTAGAGACCGGAGCACGGAAAGCTCCCTGTCAGCTGCAAGGCTGGGCTCCTGGCTCCAAGGCTCAAGACACCAGCACAGCATGGTGGAAGAGAGCTGCCCACAGCATGGTGGCCAGGACACAGAGAGAGAAGGGAGGGCACAGGGACAAGGATGCATCCTCTGCAGACACCCCCCGGCCCACCTCTTGCAGCAGGCCCCAGGACTGAGCGTGACATTTTGGGGACATCTTAGCTCTGAACGATGAATTCTCCTGATGCAAAGATCATCCAGGAAGCTGCTTTTCACCATTTAGTCTCAGGCCTGGATTTCTGTGTGGGGAGGAAGTTTGGAAAGAAAACCTCCCAGGTGCAGATGAAGCCATGGGTGAGGAAGTGAGAGGCTGGAGGAAGCCAATGCCTTCTCCCCACCCTGCCTGGAGGTGCCCTCACTCCAAGTCAACAGCTGTCAGAAGTTCATATGGAAAATGTGCACCAGCACCTTTCTTTCATCAGCCCAGTAAATGGCTCTGTAAAAATCTCCAAGCATCCTGGGCAGATGTAAGCACAAATGATTGTTTCTCACTTAGGAATAGCCATTATTCTTCAGAAACCCCTGCCCACACCAAGCACCCTGGACAGGCTCTAGCCCACAACCCATTACTGTCAACCAGCCTACTGCATACCTCCAGCGTGCCACTGGCCTTGGCTTCACTGATGGATACACAGAGGCACAGCCCTGAAGCTGCTCTAGAATAGACTGACAGCATGCAATATAAGGACGTGAAATAGGTCAGATTTTAGACCCCTCTTGTGTGTCACAGCAAGGAGCAGTGTCAGAATAGAGGGGCAGTGGTGCATGGCCAGCCCCAGGCCATTTCCCCCCGGGACAGCTGGGACCCTCCCCAGTGCTCCAGATGTGCACATCTCCTCCAGTGACAGGAGTAAAAACTAACACTCTCTGCTCCTTTGAGCGAGGCCAAACAGCAGGACCCCCACCACCGGCAGGTGCACGGGGGGAGCTGCGTCAGCTACTAGAAACTGGCCTGCCAGCAAAACAAATAGTCTCGTGCTCATGTTTCAACTGCTATTTTAATTAATCCATAACTTGCTCCCCCATTTTGCAAGACAGCTTGTGACAACGCATCCTCCCTGGGGCCCTTGTTCCTCCTGCCTGCGACATCCTGCTAGGTGGCCTGCATCTCACCATGGATAGGACAGAGGCTCAGGAGTGCAGGGCAGTAGACTGACTTGGGGCTTTGGGGGCTGCTGAGAGGATCCGAGCCCTCCTCCTCCCACCATCAAGGCCTCTTCCCCTGCTTTTTGTAGGAGTAAAATCCAGAGATGGGGATCCGTTTCCATAGCTGCACAGAGGGGTCTCAAGACATCGGCTTGCAAGTCTAATGTTAATAGCTAAAATGTCAGGTTTTTTGGTGAGGCAGAGCAGCAGAAGCAAAAGAAAGGGAGGCCTCAATTGATATTGAGGACACAGAGAGTATTGCAGGAAGATGGCAGGGATCTTCTGCCCTGAGACAAAGGGAGCTGGACTTTTATGGACTTGCTAGGTATGGAGTTTGAGGGGCAGGCTCAGTGGCACGTAAGGAGCTGGCTGGGGCGCCCTTGTACACGTGGGAAGTGTAAAAGGAGGTTTTGTCCAAGAGTGGGGTGGGGATGAGGGAGAAGTGCTCATTAGGAAGATGAGCTGTTGCTCTTGAGGTTTGGCCATGTTGAAGCAAGGTCATAACTTAGCAGTTTATACTCAGGCCGGAACCTGTCAAAAATGACCCTCCAGCCCATCTTCCATGGGTGTGCAGGGAGGCTGAATAAGCTGTTTTCCTAGAGATAAGGGCATGGCAGCCTTAGCACATAGGAAGGGCTGGGAGACGCCGTCACCTTGGAGTCCACGAGGGGCAGGAGGCCTGGGTGTGCAAGGACTTGCGTTCTGCCGCAGGCCTTCTCTCAGCTCACAGGAAGTTTGATGAAGTGACACCTGCACGCTCTCCGAGTCAGGTCATTGCTAACTGCACCCTGACCTCCCCGGGGCTTTAGAGAAGCCCGAGGAGAAAGTGTAAGGTGCTGCTCAGCACGCGGCGCAGACAGCCCCTGCAGCCCCTGCTCCTGCTGCTCTGGGGTTAGAGGGATGCACGGCAAAAGCCTCGGCCAGGGTGGGACTCCTGAGGATGGGAAGGATCCGAGAGAGGAGCATGTGCAAAACACAGCTATTGCCTCCAGCTCCTTCCCCAGGGCATGCAGAAGGAGTCCTGCCCTCCTCAGTCCACATGGAGATCAGCAACAGTGTGGCATTTGTGTGAGTTGCCATGTAAGAGGCCACACCTTGGTAAATCTACATCCTGGCACTATTCGCATTTGTAATTCTGATACTAGGAGTAGATGGAGTCAGCCCACTGTGGTTCATATTTCCACAAATTACAACTGCAAACTGGACAAAACATGAAGACAGGCGAAAGACGGAGGACTCCGGGGAGGCAGGAGTACCCTCCCAGGCTCGTCTGCTCCCACCAAGTCTCAACAGCAGCCTCTCTCTTGGTCACCACTGGAAGCACCTGGAGTTTCTGGCACCTTCTTCCCCTTCCTGCTACAGAAAAACCTCCCTTCATCAACCTGGGCTCAGCATAGCAAGAGACCATCCAGGAGAACACAGGCTGAAAAGCTAAGTTCAAGGAGTTCAAGGGAATTTAATCCTGAAGGAAAGGAGAGAACACGGAGCTCTCTGACTCCAGGGAGAACAGGAGCTTGGCACCAAAATCTTGCTCCTTCCTCCTAGCCACAGAAGACTGCAAGTCAGCTACTTGTGCAGCCCCTTCTGGGAGAGCTGGGGGTTCCCAGCACCTGCTGCGTCTCTCTGATACAGCTGTGGGTATTAGGAAGTAAGAGCAGGCAGGTGGCTCACACAGCACCTGGCATCCAGGCCTGGAGGAGGCAGCGGGGCCAGACACTAAGCTCGGGCAGGAAATCCCAAGAGACCCCTGTGGCTCAGAAATCTAATAAATGATATTGCTGTGAGAACACTTACAGTCAAAATTAATGGTAAATTGTTTGGTATGAACCAAACATCCAAAGGTTAGATGAGAACAGAACCCAAGCCTGTGAGGCGTTCCCTGCTGGCAGTTTCCACAGAGACACTTCTATCTGGCCCTGCAGTCTTCCCTACTCCACAGGGTCGTGACCTGTATTCCACCTGTCAAGCCAGTGCCCAAGGAATTAGGCCGGGGACCATGCTCTGAGCCTCAGGTGCGGTACCTCTTCTGTAAGCTGTAGCCAAGAGTTCCCTGCTGGCAGGCACAGCAATCTCACCAAATTGGGGATGGGTTCGTGGTACTAAAAGCCACCTCAAGTGCACTTGGCAATTTTACAAGTTGTAAATGTGCACCTAAGTAAGTATCTTCTAAGGAGAACCACTGCACCCATGCCTATCACGGGACACTCAATCGATATACGCATTTAGATATAAATATATTTTGAGGCCAAATTATTGAATCATTTTTCCAAAGCATTGGCTTTTGTTAAATTATTGGATAAGATGGAAATGTTTTTGTTTGTTTGAGGTGTTTTAGTACCAGGGATCGAACTCAGGATCTTGTGCTGGCCAGGAAGGTACTTAAGCTGCTGAGCTATATCTCCCAGGCAAAGCAGAAGTGTTTCACTCTGAGTCGAGCGTTTCCGTAAGTAGCCACTGAATGCACCGAAAGCCCCACCCAATGCTGTGTACCCTTCCTAGTCCTGCACCTCCTCACAGAGGCCTGGATTTGGCTGGCTCTGGCTCTACTGGGAAACAAGAAGGAGCTCCTTGAGGAGCCTTTCAGGCGCCGAGTGTGGTCTCCGCGCTTCCATAGAGAATCAGGACTCAAGCTCTCTGGGAGCAGCACTGCCCACGCCCGGTGCCTGGGTCTCCCGGAAGGTCAGCCCTGGTGCTTTCCTGGTGTCTTGCAAGGAGGCAGATGAGTATGCACGCTCTCACCCACAGTGTTAAGGGGAAACTCTTCCTGTTATCTTCCGGGGTCCAAGCCAAAGCCAACTCACGCCCCAAACCCTGAAGGCAGTGCCAGAGTTGACAGCTGTCCAGCAGGCCATACGGTGAGTAAGCCAGCCTACTCACTAAGTTTTGAGCCAGTAAATAGTTTTTCTTTTTCCCAAAACCAGCCTGTGGGCAGTTTTCCAGTATGTGCAGTGGTGAGGGTTACGATTCGTGTCCAGATGTCCTCCGGAAGCCCTGTGCAGTCACAGGGCTTTCCAGCGGCGCCTGAAGCTAGAGTCTATTATGTCGAGGTTACAGGTATGAGCGCTGTACCCGCCCTAGCATGGGAAGCCTGGAGACAACACCAGGGACAGAAAAAGGCCTGTTCCGCATGAGCCACACCTGTCACTTTGGTCATCTCCCGCTGCCATGGACAGCTGCCCTCTGCCGTGTACCACCCTGCCTTGGAGCCAGCTGATTATGGACTGAAAACTCTACAAACTGGGAACCAAATAAACCTTTCCCCTCTTTAACTTTTGACATCAGGTATTAAGAGCGCCAGTTGTTACAAATGAGCAGCATGTGGACCTGCAGCTGAAAAACATTTTTAAAAGATTTTTCCAGGAAAAAAAGATGAGTAGTCAGTTGAATCCAACTTATACCTATGTTCCTAAGCAATGTAGAACAGACTTCCTATTCAAAAACTCCTTTTATGCTGTGCCAGCCCCACCTCCTGAGACAGCAATTGAGACTGGACATGGTGTCACACGCCTATAGTCCCAGGGCTTGGGAGGCTGAAAACAGGAGGATCATTATGACTCTGATCTGTGCAGTGAGACCTTGTAGACCCTGTGCTAAATACATTTTTAAAAACCTCATTTAAAACTCCTCCTTTTTTCAATTCACAGGTCAAATCATAAACTCTAGCGTTGCTAGCATACATCTTAAATCCACTGTTCCAATGCCATGCTGAATTAAACACTTCAGTTGGGTGCACAGGGTTTGCAGTGACGGGCACAATGGCAACTCTGCCCTTAGAAGCTCGATGGGCCTGTGGGAGAAAGTGGTGGCAATGCTGCTGATTTTGGGCTGCCTAAAAGCAGTGTCAAAGAGCAGCACCCGCAGGACAGGGAAGGACCCTGGGCCGCATGGAGGCCCGCCTCAGTGACCAGAGGAAAGCACACCTGGAGGGCCACCAATCTGCTCAGCTTTTCTTAATCCAATGAAGCTGAGCATCGGGATTAACCCTCACAGTGTGAAGGACCTAATTCCAAGCAGAACCATCAGGGGCTCAGCCTGTCCCCTTTCACTGCCCCTTGAATGCGCTGACCTGGAGAATGTAAACCAGGACCAAGATAAAGACAAAGGGTTGCTAAGCAACCACAAAAAAAAGCAAGAGAGGTTGGTCCTGCTTTTGAAATGTTAATTTTCCCTTTCTTCCTCTGTGCCTCCCACAGCAAAATAAAGAGGAGAATGAGAGAGAGAGAGAGAGAGAGAGAGAGAGAGAGAGAGAGAGAGAGAGAGAGAGAG
>NDGM011230948.1:0-11534 GCA_002564305.1 Octomys mimax | reverse complement strand
GGGTATATATAGTGGAGGCATAGGGAAATGACCAGGCAGGTAAAAGGCACGCGTAACTAGGCAACTGGGCTATGACAGGAAATCCCACCTCACTTATGGGAAATAGGCAGGGTAAGAAGAATTAGGAGCTTAGCTCAGCAGAGGTAGGGGAAGAGGAACTCGGAAACCCACTTGCAATAGGATTGGAGGCTTGGAGTTACTGAGCCTCCTACACACTGTACTGAACAGGACACACAAAAGATCATCCAGGGATGCAGTGAGCTTCCATGAGTGATTGTTTGGAGGATGCCTCTAACTGTAAGTGTGACTAGTGGGGAAATTCTAAAGAAAACACATTGGATCTGAATGAAGGATGTAACAAAGCTGAAAAGGGATGTGGGGTACGGTGGTTAAAACATAGGTTGATGACATCACTTTTAAAAGTATGTCTTAGACACAATCTAAATACTGAAAGATGCTTCCTAGATAGCTTTCAGGATTGTGATGAAATTGATTTCTTTTGGTTAAGCCACTGGACTGTGTTGCATTGTTTTGGTAGCCTTAGAATATTAATGAAAATAATAAGGACTAGGATGAGAACATAGACGAGGAGATTATTTAGAAGAGAGAGTTGGGAAGACTTGCTGAACTCATATGCTGGTGGTGAGGGAGAGGAAGGATGGAGGATTCTGCCCAGCTTTGTGGCAGTGAGTTATGCATGACAGACTCTTGGAGGAGCAGTGCTCTGCTGTCAGAAGTGGTAAACACTGCTCTTCCTGTCTCCTCTTCCTTCTGCCCTTCAGGGACCGTTATGAAAGTGCAGAGGATCTGGAGGGATCATTTTGTTCCATAAAAAGAAGAAGCTCCTGCTGATTAGCCAGTTATACTCCCCTACAACACCTGAAATATGTAACTGATCTAATTCTACACATCCAAGTTCTAATAGGACGACAGAGAAGAGGGATGAGAAGTAACACAGACAAAGCATTTACCTGTAACCACAGGTGAGGCTGCTTTGTCATTTGTGATTTGACAGAAGTGGAGAAGAACAGGTATGAATAGGCACAGGTGCAAACACACTTCTCTGTTTGCAGTAGGTGAGAAGGAAGGCTGCTATTCACAGCCAATATTACCAAGTCTTCTGACTCATTGGGGAGCTAGTAAACTCTTGGCAGTGAGAGGAGTAGTAGTCAGTAACAGTAAATGATGAAAATATGAAACCAAAAGGAGTTACATGTATTTACTGGTTCCAAATTCTTTTGGAACCTAATGAAATTGTTAGTGATTTTATTGCATTTACTGAGCTATGAATTGTATGGGTCCATATCACACGAAGTAGACAAGGAAGATTTCCCGCCGATGGGCAATTATGGCTGGAGTACTGGAGCTGGCAAAGCATCCTTTCACTCCTATCATGTCAAACCTTAAAGGATGTGAAAACAACTGATGGGTACTCGAGGGAGGGTGAAAGTGTCATGAGGATCAAGAGGGTAATGTGGTCTTTCTGCTCCTTTCCACTTCTGAGTCCTGAGGAAGAAAAACGAACTGCAGTGATTAAATCAGCTCACACCTGGCTGGGCTCATGGCACTAGCATGTCACATCAGCACAGATGAGCAGTGTGAGCTTTCCGCTGTGCTGTCCCAAGAAGGTCACATCTGGCCACAAGGGCACCACCTCCATTTCATTATGAGGAGACAATTAGAATCAACTGTTGATATCTGACTAAAGGACAAGAGTATTTATCACAATTGTCAGCGCCACTTAAGGAAGGAAAGGCTACACAAAAGTTTCTGATCCATGGAGGTTGAAGAATCATGATAGCTAGAAAGAGTGCCTGCCTCTGGTCTGAAGCCAGTGTTGTGAGGGAACAGCTAGGCTGCCGCAGGCCTTCCTAGGGCAAGCGCCAAAACTGGAATGTGGACAGAAGGCTACTCTAAAATGTTATATCAGTGTAACTGTATGAAATTGATAATGGTACCAGGATTAGAAAGCTGTGATGAAGTAAAGATAGATAGAGAGATGGATATATAGACAGGAGAAAGGAGAAAGAAGAATAAGTGACAAGTGATAAAAATGAGGAGGCAAACAATAGGTGACTATTTAAAAGATAAATGGATTTTTTACTCTCAAGGTCCTGGGAATTAAGCCCACAGCCTCATGCATTGCGGGCAAGCATTCTCTTATTGAGCTGTGGTACCCCAGGTCCCTGTGTCATTTTTTGCAAATTTTGAAAATTTGTACATATATCCAAGAATATTTAATTCAAAATTCTGAGAATAACAACAGCAGTAAAAGCAGAAATTTTGCTTCTCTCAAGGACTTCAGATATGGTGAAGCTTGAGCAAGGTTTCCAAGCTGACAAAGCAAGAAAAGGATCTCAGATTGTGCAGCAGCATGTGCTACCCAGGGTCCATGAGGCAATGCCGTAGTCCTCCTGGCTTGACCCGCCCTTCTGTCTGGTGACAACTATCTCAAGAGAGCACACAAGGAGAGATGCTGGCACAACAAATTTAAGCAAAGGCACAGAAGGAGATTCTGAAGCTTATGCACTGGCATATCTACCTCAGCAAATTAGTAGAGTGGCTCCTCCTACTGCGTGTCTCTTGAGGCTGCATTACCATGGCTTGCTGAACATGAAACGAAGTCCACTTCACAACTTGTTTTATTTTTTAAAAAAATAATTTTATTGAGAAACAAATAGCAATGAGACAGTTTCACAACTGATTACTAGCACATTTTCAATAATTAATACCTTGCATATTGTTATCTTAGTGGTTATTCATTGCACAAGACACAGACCTGATACCTGATGCACAGTTTGCTTTAGAAGAGAAAACGTCCCCCTTGATGAACGCCGCTCACATGTGATACCTTGTGAGCAGTGTCTTAGAAAATTATCTTCCAGTCAGTGAAACACAATTCATTTTTTCATTTTTTATTTTTATTTTTAAAGAGAATACAGGATAGTAATGTAAAAGAAAAATTAAAAATGATGCAAAATTTCACTAAACAAGATAATATGAATTCAACAGTGTTTGTTGTATATTGCACAGTGTTGTCTTCAAATTAGTTGTTCAGCTTACGAGATATATGCATGAAAAATTGGAAAAAGAAAGGAAAAAAAGAAAAAATATAAGAAATTAAGAAAAATGAAAAAAAGGACAAGAAAATAATAATAATAGTGAATCATTAACTGCTCTTTTCCATAGACCAGCAGAAATCCACAGTACAATTATCCAAACCATCCTGCTTACATAGATGTACCTCTTTCCCTCCACTGCCTCTCCTGTCCTCCTCATCTTAGAAATTCTTTCCTTTTGAATAGGTTCATTCCTTTTTCCCAGTATTTGTTGTGCCCTTCAGATTTTACTTAGTCTTTCCAGTTGTTACACTAAGGATACAATACATGCTTGCACATGGGGGTCTGATTTATTTCACTTGAGTATGTTTTAAAAACCAATGCTTTAGGTAAGTCTCACTGGCCACATATTCATGTTATGTTAACAGTTACTCTCAGTTGTCTGAATTTTAGAGGATTTTTCTCTAGTGTTTTGGAGAAAACACAGAGAAGTGTTAGTAACATGAATAAAGCAGGTCAAACCAAAACATGTACTCTGGACAACTCAATGACATTTAAAGTACACTAATGCTAAGCTTTGCATCTGTCGTGAGCACAGATCTTTGGACAGGGTCTCATTTTCTTGTGTTTCACAAGCTATTTATTCTATAATCATGTTTTAGAGGAAATCCTAATGAAGACATTTATCTAATGGTTAACAACACACTTCAGAGGACCAATGATTACTACACTTTCCAGAAAAAGTACATTGAAAATGGGGGATTTATAGAGTTCTATAATGATTAATTATAAGTTGTAGGGACACCTGGCATTTCTTCCAAATCTTCTTGCTGCTTTCAACTGAGCATTTACACATTGAATATTTCATGTCTATTTTATTTGTAGCATTATAGCAAGAATCCATTTGGAGAGGCTGCTTGTTGCTCTAGCCATGCATACAGATAGCTATTCTACTATTTTCAGGCATTGGCTCTGATTCCTACCTCAAAAAGTATTTGGTTGCCTTCCCACATTGGCATTTTCTGCCCAGCACCATGCTCCTATAGTTAATCTCTAAAGTGTTAGGATTCTGAAGCCATCAAAGTACTCATATTAGTAACATTAGAAGCACTACTACTTGTAATAACACTCTGTTCTGGTGATGGGTGCACTTCACCATTAACCTGGTTGGCTCAGGCGCTGCCTAGGGGGTCAGCAAAACACATTCCTGGGTATATCTGGGCAGCTCATGGAGGTATGACCTTGGGATGACCTTGAGACCTGCACTGGGCCCTTGACCCCTCCTCTCTGGTGTTCTTCCCTAGTGCCCTGCTTTCCCGCCACCTCAGAGTGAGCAGTTGGTCCTGGCCACGCCCTTCTTCCATGAAGCCTCTTCAGCTGGCCATGGACTGATCCCTATGAAACTGTGAGCCAAGAAAACTTGGCCTTTTAAACTTATGAGTGTTAAATATTTTGTACAGCAGCAGGGAAACTGACGTGCTATCATGTGAGCCACTTAGGAGTGCATCAGGGACAGCTTTGAGTACATACACACCAGCAGTTATGTACACACTTGTGGAGCAACAGCCAGGAAAGGAGTAAAGAGAAACATTGTCCCACCCTAAACTCTGGCCTCCAAAGGTTTCAGATGTTATGTGTAAACACAAAAGAGATAGAATGCATATCTCTCTTTGCAGTGTCGAATTTATGGTCCAAGTTTACAGAATTTTAAAAAAGAGGTCACACAGTACAGCAGTGAACATAGCATGTGTCAGTTTGGCTTTGCTTTAATGGAGCAAATATGAGCATTCTTCACACAGGAAGGACCCACCTGAGCTAAGGAAATCACTCCACTCACATTATACAACAGTCATTTTATGCCAAGGTTATGATTTCTATCTTCGAAAATCCCTGCAGATACTGTCAATATATGCATTTCTTTTTGAGGGCATGATGATACCTGATGCCCTAAAGATTCTTGATCCAATTTAACCATTAGCAAGTTCACATATTAATCTGAGAGGTTAAGTCAGAGTCAACTTCATGCTTCTCTGGCTTCTGTGAATGAGGAGTCCACCCAGACAGTGGGAAATTAACTGAGTGCTATAAAGAAAGGAGCTCTCAGATTGTGAAAAGTCATGGAGAAAGCTTAAATTCATATCATATGTGAAAGAATCCAATCTATAAAAATAACATACTGTATGTTTCCAAATATATGACATTCTAGAAAAGACAAAACTATGCAGAGTAAAAAAGATCCATGATTTCCAGGATTTGGTGGGGAGAGAGGATGACCAGACAGAGCATGGGGGAATTTAAGTGCAGTGAAAGAAAGTACTGTGATTGATAGAGGTGGATGCATGCCATTATGCAGCTGTCCAAGCCCACGGGATAGCAAACAGCAAAAATCAACCTCAATGTAAACTATGAACTTTGGGAGATCATGGTGTGTCCATGTTGGTCTATCAGCTGTAAGAAACGTACCACGCTGGTGCAGGATGCTGATGAGAAGGCACAGAGTGTTCGTGTGGGAGATGTACTGGAAAACTTCCTGTTAATTCTCCATTATCTAAAACAACTCTACAAGTAGGTACATATGTATATATGTATGTACTAATAAATATGCTCATACATATTGAGTATGTGCATAAATACGTGTGCACATATGTACGTACATATTTATTAGTTCACACGCTTACATTCCTTGTGGGGAACCAGTACATGTGTGTAACACATCTTCATTCCTTTCTCCTCTCTCTTTCTTCCATTCCTCTCTTCTCTTTGCAACTCTTGATCCCCTCCCCTCCTTCAAAATATCTACCCCTCTACTTCTATCATTGACCTTTTATTTTGTTCTTTATGTTTACTTTGGATTGGTCATGTAAGAGAAACTGTGTGACTGGATATAGTGTGGGAAATTAACTAAAAGGAGGTAAGAATGGATGTGGAAGAACTTAATGGAAAACCACAACAGTTGTCCAGGTAGACAGGTCGGAGAGTCAAAGAAAAGAAGTAAAGGTGTAGGCCAAGTAGGGGAGGTTTTAGAAATAGAATGCACAGGTGTAGGTGGTCACTTTGTTGTATTCATAGTTTGTAAGGAAAACAATTTATTTATTTATTTTTATTTATTTCTTTTGGCAGAATCCAGGATTGAACTCAGGCCCTTGTGCTTGCCAGGGAAGCACTTATTACACTGAGCCATCTCCTCCCCAGCCCCTAAGGAAAACAATTTAATGCGGGAAGTATAATTTATAGGATTATTTTGTCATAGTCACTCAAAAAGTCAAATACAAAAGCATGCAGGAGATCCGTCCATACACTGAAGACCCAGAGAATCCAGCTGAGGGCCTTGAGGACACAGCAACATTCTTCATGAGTCCAGCTAACAACTTAAAGCCCAGGACAATGTCTCTTGAAAATCTGATTTGTGCTGGGAAGGCCCAAAGGTCAGCTGTGGAAGCTGGGAAGTCTGTGCCAGTGGGATGAAGGATCTGTGTCAGCAAGCTGCAAGATCTGCCCCAGAGCTAGGAAGCAATGTTTAAAGTAAGGACCAGCACTCCCACAAAAGTACCACAGCTGTCCTCAGCAACACCCACATCCTGAGCTCCTCAACAATGAGAACAGCCAAGTTCTTATCAGGAAAGTCCATGCGACAAGCACCTCTAGAGCAGACAATAGCATCACCTCTTCCTTCCCAGTTCTCTTCTCATACTTCTGGCCGCCATCTTCAGGGGGCCCACCACACCCAGCACAGTGCTGACTCAGTTCAGCTGGTGGCTACAGGTTGAGCATCAGTTGTCGACCCCCTACACACTTCTGTATGAAAACAGTGGACATTAATAATGGCTTTTTCTCTGTAAGAGATCTGGAAATGATACAGCATGTGGATTAGCACCTAGCTTAATAACTGGATCAATTGTTGATTTTTTCAAGTTGCAATGGTAGCAGTAGTGGCAGGGGTAGTAGTAGTGGTATGCACCTACTTTTCCTAAAACTAATCAGAACAATTACCCGGATTTGGCTATCACAAATTGTGTTGCTATAAACATGGGTGCAAATATATCACTATGATACGATGTTTTCAGTTCTTTTGGGAAAATTCACAGAATGGGGATAGCTGGATTGATTTCCAGTCCTAGTTTTTTTCAGGAGTCACCACACTGATTTCCATAATGGTTGCACCAGTGTACATTCCCACCAGCAGTGGAGAAGTGTTCCTCCCCACTGCCACAGTCTCTCCAACATTTGTTGTTGGTTGATTTCTTTATGATAGCTATTCTTTCTGGGATAAGATGGTATCTCAGTGTTGTTTTAATTTGCATTTCTCCAAGGGTGAGTGAGATGGAGCGTTTTTTCATGCATTTATGTGCCTTTTGTATTTCTTCCTCAGAGAAGTGTGTATTCATCGCAGATGCCCGTTTTTTGATATATACAAGATGGATAAGGCAATTGTCCTAAGAATTTCCATCAGGTTTTTTAAAATAGCAGCTAATGGGTAGAATTCTCACCAAGACTAATTCTCTATGTGGATATCTGTGAACTAAGCAACTATTTGAGGCTAGCAATGTGTAATACTAAAACCATGATTGAAATACCTGTCATTTTGGTCTTCTGAATGTGTCCCATTACTAATATCATGTCAATTAGTAATATACTCTCTTTAAACTAAATTGTTTTAAAAGGTAATAAAAGAAAATGAGAGAACAAAAATTTAAGATTTTTTGAAAGCATGTGGTGAGATTCAATCATATCTCCCATCCCACATAACTATATCTGTTAATCTGAGCAACAGATTTGGAGATAAAAATAGATAATATGTCAATCACTGTTAAACAGATAGTTTTGAAAATCTGTAATGTATGTGTTGTTGTATGTTACCCCGTTTCTGTCTTTGCTTTTGTTTTTCTTGATCTTGTTTTTATTCTTCAAAATAAAAGAAAATTATAAAAGAGAACAATTACCTGAAGCTCTCACAGCTTGAGTTGATGCCTGAGCCCGCCCACCCCAGATTTGCGCTGTGCTTCTGTGTCAGAACCTCTGAACACTTTGCACAAGTGTGGAACTACCATGGCTCCAGTCAGGATAGGTGAAAAGATGACTGGTGACTCAAGCTTCATGGAACCTGAACCCACGTGGCACGGTTCTGTGCCTAGAATAGCGATGGATGAATCGAACTGTCAGGGAAACATCCTTTTGGGATCGTAAGAGTGTTCCACATGGCAGAGTTGTCCATGGATATCAAGTGCTGCCTAGCCGGAGTGGAGGTCTCTGCCGGGAGGGAGCTTGGCGTTAGAGGTGTGCGTACCAAGAGCTTGGCATGGTGGTTCCCCACTTGGTGATTCAACAGACAGCTTTATAAAGGCAGAAGTTGTTCGTGTTCCATCGAAGCTGCTGCTAGAGCACATTTAAGCATGGACGATTTTTCAGTTAGATTCGATGAATGCAAGATCCCAGAGCTAATAAAAATCAGTAAAGTGCTCTTCCTCTCTGCTGAAGGTTCATTAGGACTTTCAGAATATTCGTGCATTGGCTTTTATTTTCTGATCTTTTGTCCTTGTTCTCTGAATCCTATATTTGCCTCCTGCTGACATTCTTTTTTTCCCAGCTTCTCCCACTGGACTGTGGCTCCTTGACAAGGATTGGACGGTAGCCTCCTGCATCTGCCATCGCTCCAGGAAGTCACCTGCTCATCTTCTGCATACGCCACTCCCTGCCCTGCCCTGAATGCGGGACTGGGTCCTGCACTGCAGGATTGTTTCTGTTTTCCATCAGTGCACTAGAGCACTTTTAGCAAACTAGCTAAACCAATGGAGCTTCTGTAATTTTTTTAAGTCACATCCAGAGAATAATTTAGGATACAGATTTCCTGGTAAACATAAAATTTACATTACTAAGAGAAGCAGGGAAATCTTTTATTATGACTGATAAATAGTTTATAGACTACACAAATAAAACTATAAAAAACTAACTAGTATTGAAATAACCTACCCAATTTAGGCACAGCCTAAGTGCCTTTTATATAACCTCCTTCAGCGAACTCCACAGTGCTGGAAAATATCAATTATCTGTGTTCTAGAAGGTTGTAAAATTTCCAGAAAACAAATTAAGTATTACTGCTAAATGTGAAAAACAGAAAGACCAAAATGGAAATTTTTTTTCCCATTCTTTCCAAATTTTATTCCAAAAACCAGGTCAGTGTGAGATTTAAGAAATCCATGGAAAGTGATAAGCCTCATCATTACAATACAGTATTCAACTGGACAGAAGAAACAAGGACCAAATTCACTAGGTCAAGTCTTATTTCTCCACTGTGCAAGTTTTTATTAAAGAAGACTTCTTGGACTCAGAAGAATAGGACTATGCCTACACTGAGTGCCCCACTTGAGGTATGAAGTCCTGGATTCCACCTCCTATTTATCCTTTTCTTTCTGTTCTTTTTCTTTCTTCTCTCAGCTTTTGCTTCTTCTCCCTCATGCTTCTTAATCAACTGTTTAACTTCCTTCTGCTTGAGAACTCTGATCACGGGCTTCCCATTCTCTCTGCTTTTGGCTCATAGTTGTAGATTTTCTTTCTTTCTTTCTTTCTTTCTTTCTTTCTGTACCAGGGATATCAAACTCAGAACCTTGTGCTTGCCAGGCAGGCACTTATGCCACTGAACTATCTCCCCGGCTCTCCCATTCTCTCTGGTTAATGTGGCGATCTCCACTTTCTTGGCAGAGAGCTTACTGACGTCCATGGTCTTGTTGAGCACTTTGATAGCTAAGGCAAGCGTGGACTTCAGAGTCATTTCTCCCTCTTTATAGTCCTGTTTCCACATTGACACAGCTGCAGCACTGTTATTTCCGATGCATGTGGCTTTCCAGCTGCTATAATTTCCACTGAGGTCACTCTGCTAAAGCTGAAAGCCATAGTGCTTGTCCCAGCCAATGTACAGCAATGAAACACCAAAGCGGCGCTTTCCTCCAGACTGTGTATAGGCCAGTTTGGTATCACACAGTGCCGTAACCAGCTGCTCACAAGGAATTGGCTCCTGACAGTACAATAAATACCTTTGTGCAGCGAGCCTCAGTTCATTAGTCAGAACATCAGCCATGTCCTCATTGAGTTTATAATTTTTTTCAGAGAAACAGACTTCATCAAGAAGCTTGTGAATGTCGCATCTCTCAGTCACAAGCGAAACTCTGCCATTTGCTAAAATTGCCAAACAAGTGCCTGCATGTCCAGTGGCTTCCGTGGCATATTCCACTTGGTACAAGCGACCTTCTGGAGAAAATATAGTTGTCCTGCAGTTATATCTTCAAGACATGGTTTTTGGATTTTAGAAAATTCCTGAGAGAAAACAATGAAGAATCGAGAGCTACAATGACAGCTTTTCTCTATAAGAACAGAGAAGCAATGCCATTGCCCACGGACTGCTTCGCATTTCCAAAATGGAAACTTTTAGAATTTTAAAACCCCGGTTCTCAACGGAAATTTTTCAGGCCACTCAAGTCCATGTATTACAGCAACACAGTCATATTTGAAGCCGAAGGATTGGAATGCCTGTCATGACTTACACGGTGAATTTCTTTTCACTCCTCTCTGTCTGGATAACATTGCACAGTTCACTGTCGCAGGGTTGCAGTGCTCACTGGAGACAAAAGCTTCCTGCATATACAACTTATAACTTTAGGCAATAACTGTCCTTTCAATTTCTTCAGACATCAGCCAACTCTGAAGTTAATATAAGGCCTGGTTTCTTCCCACAAGGAATTCTAGTTCTGTTCCACGCCACCTTCAGCTTTGATCTCCCTGCTTCTCTCCATTTCCTCCATCATTTCCTTCTTTTCTCTTGCCTCTGTTTTCCTTCTAAGTGAACCACGTTGAAGTAGGAATGACTGAACTCGAGTTTCCACTTAACTGTTTAACTATAACTAAGCCCATGTATTCCTCAGCTTTTTGTTGCTGTCACACATGCATAAGATAAACAACTTCATAAAAGAAAGAATTATTTTGACTCAGAGTTTCAGAGGTGTGTGAGACAGCGTATCATAGCAGGGAAAACATGGCTGAGTAAAGTTATTCATTTAATGGGTGGCATGTAAAAGAGAGAAAATCAAAAGAGACCAGAGTCCCACGATCCTCTCTAAAGTCATACCCCCAGTGACCCTTACTTTCTGCCTAATCACCACCTCTCACATACTGCCCCTTCCCCTCCCAACAGTGCCAAGAGCTAGGGGTCAAGCCTTTAATAAACAGGCCAGGGCTGGCCAAATAGCTCAGTGGATTAAAGTGTCTGCAAACAGGCTCAGGAGCAGGGAGTTTCATCCTCAGGCCTGCCATGCTGGCCCTGCTCCTGGGGCACACTGAGGCAGCACTTGAGACTGGACATGGTAGTACACGCCTATAATCCCAACACTTGAGAGGCTGTAAACAGGTGGATCACTATGAGTCCCACCTAGTAGTGAGAACATGAACACCCTGTAGGCCCTTCCCTAAAATACAAAAAAAAAAAAA
>NDGM011230947.1:2059-15206 GCA_002564305.1 Octomys mimax | reverse complement strand
CAGGGAACTTTGGCACTCACATCTGATGTTTGTCACTGGCGCTGAGGTCTGCATTTGCATCAAGGGGCTCCTTTGCCAAGAACTCAATACTTTTCCAGGTCGTTGCTCAATCAGTAACCTGCACACCAAGGCCCATCTATCACTGGTGACTTGGAGATTTTGCCTACATTGTTTACCCATTAGTGCCTTTCAGGGCTCACTTTCTGGGTGGGGATCCAGTCTGTCTGAGGCTAGTCAGGGCAACAGTTCCTCATCCTGAGCCAATTAACATAGTTTCTCAAACTCAGCTTCTGTACGCACAGAAGTCTTTGGACCAGGTGACTGAGTAGCCAACATACTTCCTGCCACAGCCTTGGACCAGATCAGAAACTCACACTCCACACAACAGTAGCTGTGGCAGGAGAGCTCAAACTGCAGTGTGAGTGTAATATAGAGTCTAGGACTATTTTGTTCTTACTTCTTCTACTACAACTTCATTAACAAGCTAACAGGGGACAAATGTTAAAGAGGATGCTGATAGAACTGCTGTCGACTTGTCAGCAGGGAAAACAGATCCTTCATCACTATCTCTGTAAACAACATAAAACTGAAGCAACTATGGTCCTTGATTCCAAATAGCTTTAGCAAGTGGCATGAATTCCTTGAGCCCATATAACTATTTTTGATAAATCTAGTCTCTTCCCTTGTAGCCTAAATATTGGTGGAATGCATTGGACTTTGAATCCCATGGTGGGAATAGGACTGGAAGGTTCTTCTGAGCAAGGTTACCTTTGTGCTTCCTGAATAAGGATGACAGGATAGCAACACCCACAATCTGTAGGAAGAGTGAGGAAAATGAGTGGAGAGCTGATTGGTGACACTGGCAATGAGGGGGTGATGAGTTGTCTTCAACAGAGGACTAAGGAAGAGAGGGAGAAGAAATGAAGAGGCACTTTGCTGGGCCTAGGACCTCTCTGGGTGGTGGAAATTGGATCCACAAGGGACTGTAGATCCCTGCAGGGGTTTACAGTAGAGTGGAGAAGTACCCCAATTAGAATTGAATGCAAAGAAATCCCTGGAAGCTCACTGTGTGCTTCATTAGGGCAAGAGGAGGAGATCACTGGCAGGAGGTCAAAAGGAAGGGAGAGAATAAGTGGTGCTCCGTATTCCTCCACAGGCCAGGAGGAGCCCTTGTTATCCGCCTTTTCTGAATCAGGAGACAGAAACACATGAATAGTAGGTGAAGTGAGGCTTGATGATGTAGATTAGAAAGAGCATCTTAGCAATGTGCTTCTGTGGACCTTCCAGGGCTGAGCATCATCAGAGGCTCTGGCGTGGGTCTCTGGGTGGATTTTAGTGGTAGCAGCAATAATACTGATGAGGAAAGAGAGTGGGGTCTTAAATCATGATGTCTCTTGTGTGGCATGCCAACTAGGGGAAGGAATGAGGGTGAGAGTTCTAGAAAGCAGACCTCGAGCAAAGCAAGTCCTACCACAAGCATGCAGATCGGAGCAATGACTCAACATCCCACTTGCACCTGGCAAAAAGAATTGTAATTGATTTCAGGGTCTTTGTGTGGATCTCCTTCAGAAAAGAACCCATGCATTTGCACAATATCTATTTTTTATTTATTTATTTTCATTTGTATGCATTTGGTACAGGGTCTCACTATGCAACTCAGACTCATAGTGATCCTCTTGATTTCAGCGTCCCCAGAGCTGGGATTACAGGCATGCACCATAACACCTGGACTCAGTCTCTGGCTCAGCATGCCCCCTGGGCAAGGCCAGTGCAGCATGTGGGACCAGGAATTGAATCCTGGTCCCTGTGCTTCCCAAAACAGGTGCTTAGTCTGCTGAGCTATCTCACCACTGAGCTATCTGAGATATCCATTTCATAAAATCCCAAAGCATACTCACTTCCAAAAAGAACAGCTTTATAATTAAGCTAAGGCTGGAGATTGGGCTCGGAAGCTTTTTCCATGTGTACTAACCAGTCTTGTGATATTCAAAGGAGAGCCACCAGTGTTGTGGCAGCCACGAGCCAGCTGACTCAAACTCAGGTCCTCTGTGAGAACTGAGGCTCTAGGAATGTACACTGTGAACACAAAATTAAGCTAACTGTCTCTAATATTGTTTTCAGTAATAATAGTGATTAGTGCCGACCTCTAGACTAAGTGATTTGTATGCACTGCATCATTTGATTATTCCATCATCCCTGGAAGTGGCTTCCATTGTCTTACCTTAACACCCAAGGAATCTGAGGTAAGAATGGTTGACAGTGCACTGAATACCTCTGAGAAACTAGTAGCAAAGAGGAAATTGATTTCTGTTCTTTCAGACTCTGAAGATCTTGCAAATTTGTGTGCTAGTGTTTTATGCTTAACACACAACTGTCACAAGCAGCAATTTCTGGATTTTTTTCAAGACAATGCAAAGATGTTACTATTAATAGTCTCTTCCTCTCCAAGAGCTTAAAGTGACTCATTTAAAAGCCAGACAGCTTGAAGGTAGCTTTCAGGGATTTGCAATAAGCTTCTCTTGCTCCAGAGTAGATGAAGAGTCAGATACACAGCCCATTCTCTCCTGCTGTAAACTCCTTTCTCTTTTATTCATCCCCCATTTTTATTCAGAGCATTACCTGACTGTCCCAGCTCAAAACCAGAATGGTCCTCAGTTCTCTTCCTCTACTCCACTCCATCTATCACCACCCAACCTGTCATCCACAACTCCTATAGCTCTTTCCTCCTCACTGATTCTATGTCCTGTTATGTCAATAAAGCCCATCTCCAACAGTCCACTGGGCTTTCTCAATCCTCATTCCACTTACCTAGTGGTCTGGAATTTCAGCATGTATGCCACCTGTGGACATGTTCAGACCCAACCTACTGGGCCCCACTTCCAGAGATTGTGTATCAGTAGGTACTGTGTCTTGAATGGGATTTGATTCCTCTGAAACTCAAGTTGAAACTCACTATTTATGAGATATTAAGAGTAACATCAGGCTGGTATTTCAGAAGTAACCTCATTAATGTATTAATCTATTAATGCCATTAAAGGATTAATGGAATGATAAATCATTTTGAGTGTGGCTCTGCTGTAAAAGCCTGTCTAGCTAGGTTACTGGCAAGCTTCCTATCTTTCACCATGTGATACTCTGTGCCACCTTGTAATTCTGCTAGCAAAGAGCTGTCACTACATGTGATCCCTCAACTTAAGGCCAGAGCCGTGAGACAAAATAAATCTCTTTTCTTTGTAACTTAGTCTGTAGCATTGCACTATTATAGAAAATTGACTAAGAAAATAGGATTTCCAAGAAGGGCCACTGCTTCTAAGAAGCTCACTTTGAGAACTTCTGCCCTACACCGTGTCTGCCAAAGTGATCGCTTCTCTTCTGTGAATACCAATGCTCCATGTTTCCTTGTGGCCTAAGGAAGGCAAATATCCATGTGAGCTTAGGTCAGGCTATGGCATATCAAAGGTGGATCAGAAGCAAGGGCTGAATAATACCAGTCAAGCTGATGGTGCTAGTAAATACACAAAGATTTTCTAGGCTCAGAGGAAGAAGTATCCCTGAGTCTGAGTGACCAGGTAAGAAGGGAGTAATCTTTAGAGTGTTTTTGAATTTCAGTTGTTCAAGTGTTTATTTCATCACTTACTTACTATTCTATCAGTGGACTAGCACTGGGGCTGGATGCTCCCAAGAGACAGTTAGAGGCTTAGAGAATCTGATGTTATTACCTGCATAACAATTTATCAACTAATGTATTGCACTATGATTCATGTATGAAGGGAGGAAATCACATGATCATCATACTAAATGCTGGAAAAGCATCTGACATCACACAACACTCTTATTTTATTTTCTATTTTGTTTTTATTTTAAAGAGAAGAAAAATAATAGATATTAGAAACAACGCACAATTTTGAAAAAAACCCACAATGATAGATATTCATCATTGGTTGTTACATTGCACATTGTTGTTTTCAATGTAGTTGCTCAGTGTCTTGAGTTTTTTTATGAATTTAGGGTAGGGTCTACAGGGTGTACAGGGTCTTACTATATAGATCAGACTCAGAGATTCTCCTGTTTTCAGCCTCCAAAGTGCTGGGATTACAGGTGCACTCCATCACATCCAGTCTCAATGTGCCCCACTGGTGGGGCTGGAACCACATGCCAGAGATTGAACCCCAGCCCCTGTGATCTGCTGAAGCAGGTGCTTTAGTCCACTGAGCTATCTGGCCAGCCCTCTATCAGTGTCTTATTTTAAAAAGAGAAAAACACAGACAACCAGGAATAAAGTCCATCCTGATAAAGTCCATCATGAAAAAAACAAAAACAAAAACAGAGCATAATACTTGACAAAGTGTTTCGCCTCTCAGATTGTAAATAAAACAAGGCTGTGTGCCATCACCCAGTCTAGTCAACATTGAAGTGGATACTCCAGCTAGGACTACGAGGCAAACAAAAAATAAGTGAAAGTGATATAAAAAGAGAAGTAAGACTACATTTGTTCACAAATGTCATGATCTTGGATAAAGACAATATTTAGGAATCCACTAGGAACTACAAAATTATGAAGACTAAAAGATAACTAATGAGCTCAGAAATATTGAAAATGCAAGATCAAAAAATAAAACCATTTCTATTTCATTGCATTGACAGTGAACAAAGATGAATTAACAAAATAATTTACAAGAGCATCAAAAGAAAATTTTAAAAGACATTTAACAAAAATTCCATGCTTTTACACTAAGAACCACAAAATATTGTTGACAAAGAACATCCAAAAATAGATGTAAAAAAAATCCCATAACTCTGGGTCATATTTAATATTGTCAAGTGACACTAATCCCAGACTTAATCTCCAGATTCTCTGTCATCCCTTTAAAATTCAGGGTGCCATTTTGCATAAAGAAAAGATAAGTCCTCATAACCTTTAGTTAAGCAATGATTTCATAGGTACAATGTAAAAAAAATAAACAAGAAAAATTAGTTGGAGAAGACTTCAACAGAATTTTAAAAATACTTTTGTGCTAAAATTGTACCATTAAGAAAATAAAACCATAACCCACAGATGGAAAAAAAACATTTGCAAATCATGTATCAAATAGAGCACTTTTATTTGGATCATACCTTTTAATCTTTTTGTAGTAGTAACAGGACCTTAAAATGTAAATGGACAAAGGATTGGAATGGACTTCTCTTCAAAAAGGAGACACAGTTGGCCAGTGGTACTGAACATCATTGTTCGCTACAGAAAAGCAAATAAATATTACAATGCAGTACCACTTCACACCCACTAGGAGAGCTGCAATTTAAAAGACAGACAACAGTAAGTGCTGGCAAAGGTGTGGAGAAATTGCAATCCTTATATGTTATTATATTAAATAAACAGGAAATTGGGACTAGTTAGAGGGAGTGTAAAGTAGGGCATACACTTTGGAGATCATTTGGCTGCTCTCCAAAATATTAAATAGCATTACCATAGAAACTGACAATTCCACTTTGAGGTACAAACCCCCCCCCCTAAAAAAATGAAAACATGTATCCATGCAAATAAAATGTACGGGAAAGCAGCATTATTCAAAGTATCTCCAATTTGGAAATAATGCAAATTCCCATTCACTGATGAATGGAAAAATAGTAGGTGCTTCATTTTTACAATGAGGTGTTGTTCCACAATGAATAAACTAATAACTCATGCTGTATTACAGATGACCCTTGCAAACATTATGCTAAGTAAAAGAAGCTAGTCACAAAAAGTCACACATTGAATCCTTTCATTTTCACAAAATGTGCAAAGGCAAATCTGCACAGATGGAAAGGAGATTAGCTGATCATCTTACAAAATATAGGCTTGCAAAACTAATGAAATAACAGAAGGACAAACCATTCCTTCAATAAACTATAGAAATTAGTAGTATAATTATCTTAGCTATTTTATACATATCTATTTTTTTCTTTCCCCATCCCAGTTGTTCTTTCTTTTTGAGCAGTTTCCTTCCTTTTCAAAGTATTTGTTGTACCTTTTTTACCTTATTTGCTCTTTCAGTTTCTTATACTAGAGAGACGATATGATGCTTATGCATGTGAATATGATTTATCTCACTTATGAGTATGATCTCTAGTGGCATCCACTTATCTATAAAAGCCTTGAATTTATCTTTCTTTATAGCTGAGCAGTACTCCATTATATGAAAATACCACATCTTTTTAATGCATTCCTCAGTAGATTGGCATTTGGGTTGTTTCCAAGACTTAGCTATGACAAATTGTGCTGCTACTAACATGGGTGTACATGTATTGCTATAGTATGATGTTTTCAGTTCTGAAAAAATATGTAGAGGAGTATAGATGAGTTCAATGGGACTTCTAATCCTAGCTTTTTGAGGAATCTCCACACTGATTTCTATAGTGGTTGTACCAGTCTATATCCTCACCAACAATTGAGAAGTATTTTTTTTTTCCCCACAACCCCTCCAGCATGTTATTTGTTGACTTCTTGATGCCAGCCATTCTCTTTGGGGTAAGATGGAATCTCAGTGTGTTGTAATTTGCAACTCTCGAATGATCAATAATGTTGAACATTTTTTCATATATTCATTTGCAATTTATATTTCTTCATCTGAGAAGTGCATATTCATCTCAGATGCCCATTTTTGATTGGGTCCTTGAATTTTTGGGACCATTTTGTTTAATTCTTTATGTACAAGAGCAAAGTATTTTGTCTGAAGGATAATTGGTTACAAATTTTGCCATTCTGAGTTTTATTTTCACTCTGTTGGTGATTTATTTTGATGTGCAAGAACTTTTTAACAAAATGAGATCCCAGTTGTTGATTCTTTGAAGTACTTCCCATGCAGCTTGGTTTTTGTTCATAAACTCTTTGCCTATTGCTGTCTTCAAGATTTCTACATACTTTTTAAAAATTTTTTTAACTTAAAAAATTCAGAACAGTGGTATCCTGGGCCTGAGGAAATTGGAGTAATGGGGGTGACTAATGATGGTGGGGTTTCTTTCTGAGGTGATCAATATGCCCCAAAATTAAAGTGCGGTGATATATTGTATACCTCTCTGAATATGAAACAAAAAATATTGACATGTACATTGCAAGTGTGTAAAATATATGATATGTGAATTATAGTTTTATTAAATGATTTTAATCATATTAGGATAACTTCATTTTTAAATTTTTAATTAACACATACAACTTGTCCAAATTTGTGGGTTCAGTATAGTATTTCAACACATGCATACACTGTAATGATTAGGCCATGATCATTAACATTTCTGTTACCTCAAACTTATATCATTTCTTTGTGATAAAGCATTCAACATTCTTTCTCCTAGATATAATAAATATGTAATACTTTAATGTTAATTATTTAAAAAATTCCTAAAATTCATCTGGAACCAGAAGAGACCAGAGTATCAAAAGCAATCTTGGGCAACAAAGGAAAGGCAGGAGGCATCACAATCCCTGACTTTAAATTATACTACAAAGCTACTGTGATAAAATTAGCATGGTACTGGCACAAAAAGACCTCAGGATCAATGGAATAGATTGGAAGATTCAGATACAACTACGAACACACTCAACCATCTTATCTTTGAGAAAGGGGCCAAATATGCTCACCAGAAGAAAGATAGCCTCTTTAATAAATGATGCTGGAAATACAGCCTTTACACATGCTGAAGGCTTAAAATAGAAACATCCCTATCACCATACACAAAACTACAATCATAACTGATCAAACAGTTAAATATTAAAACTTAAATACTAAATCTTCTGGAGGAGAAAGTAGGTAGAAACCTTAAGAACATAGAGATAGGTTAAGAGTTCATAAACAAAAATCAAACTATATAGGTAATATATCAAAGAATCAACAATTAAGAGCTCATCTTTTTGAAAAGTTTCTGCACATCAAAAGAAATCATTAACAGAGTAAAAAGAAAACCCACGAAGTGGAAAACAATTATAGCAGACTATCCTTCAGACAAAGAACTACTATCTAAAACATATAAAGAATTTTTAAAAATCAGGCCTCCAACATTCAAACACCAAATCCAAAAATGGGCACATGTGTTGAATATATACTGCACAAATGAAGAGATACAAATAGCAAATAAATAGATTGAAAAAAAAAATGTTCAACATCATTGGTCATTCAAGAAATGCGAATTTAAAAAAAAAAAACAAACAAAAACTGAAGTACCATCTTACACCAAAAAGAATAGCTATCATCTAGAGGTCAACCAATAACAAATGCTGGAGAGGCTGTGTGGAAAAAGAAACCCTTCCCCACTGCTGGTGGGAGTGCAGGCTGGTACAACCATTATGGGACTCAGTATGTAGATTCCTCAGAAAGCTAGCATTGGGGGTCCCTTTCTACCCAGCTTTTTCCCCTCCTATGTATTTATCCAAAAGAACTGAAATCATCAGACCACAGTGATTTATGCGCACTCACGTTTATAGCAATACAATTTGTTGTAGCTAAATCTTAGGGGGAAAAAAACAAATGCCCATCAAATGAGGAATGGACAAAAAGATATGGTATTTTCATGCAGTGGGATTATTATTCGGCAACAAAAACTTTGAGGCTTTTGTAAATAAATGGATACAGCTAGAGACTATATTGGTAAATGAAATAAATAAGATCCACATTGGCAAACATCATATTATCTTGCTAGCATGAGGAGCTTAAAGAGTAATTAACCCTGGATTTTTATTTTTTTTTTTTTTCGGAACTCGGAATTGAACTCAGGCCCTCGCGCTTGCCAGGGAAGCGCTTATTCCACTAAGCCATCTCCCTGGCCCCTTAAAGAGTAATTAAAATCTAAAAGGTACAAAGATACTGTGAAAGGGAAAGAAATTGTTCAATGGGAAGGAAAAACTAGGATGAGGAAGAGGACAAATGAAAGAAGGAAAAAGATATATTTAGGTATATATGCAAAATAGTTAGTTTATCTACAAAAGCCTCAAATTTTTTGTTGCAGAATAATAATCCACTGCATGAAAACACCATCTTTTTGTCCATTCCTCATTTGATGGGCATTTGTTTTTTCCCCCTAAGATTTAGCTACAACAAATTGTATTGCTATAAACGTGAGTGCGCATAAATCACTGTGGTCTGATGGTTTCAGTTCTTTTGGATAAATACATAGGAGGGGAAACTATTGTACTGTTGGTTTCTACTGGTCTTTTTAAAGGAGAAGTTAATACTTAAACTTTTTTTTTCTTCACCAAGGACATAGCTCAGCAGTGTAAGCACCTGCCTGGCAATTGCAAGGCCCCGGGTTGATCCCAGGTGCCACGTGCTGTGTCGGCCCCGCCTGGGGCTCACCAGACAGGCCCAGGGGGTACACACCTGTAATCCCAGCACTGGGGAGGCTGAAACAGGATAATGAGTTTGAGCTGCATAGTGAGACCCTATACCAAATACATAAATAAATAATTTTTTTTTCTTTTTACTCTGATTTTTCCCTCTTTTGAATTTCTTATAACTTCTTTGTTGTGGTTTTTTTTTTTTATTTTTTTCTTTAAATGAATCTGTGGTGACAATCTGACAGGTTTATATCTGGTAATCTGAACAACTAACTTGAAGATAGCATTATTTAATTCAACCATTGTTGAATTCCTATTAATTTGTTTAGTGAACTCTTATATCATTTCTAATGCTGGTTTTTTTTTATCACTGTATTGTATTTTATTTTTTTAAGGAAGGAAAGGTTTATTTAGTTCAAAATTTGTGGATGATTCAGACTGTTTTATATTTAAAAAAAAAATAAAAAACAAGACAATTGTAACCATGCTCCTCTGCAGCAGAATGGCGGAACTTCTGCTTATTTGTACCTTTATATCTGCTGACCAACTTCCTCCCAACCCTCACCCTCGTACCCTCCCCAGCCACAAATAATCACTATTCTACCCTCCACTTCTATGAAATCAACTTTCCCTTTTGGCTCCCACATATAAGTGGCATCATGTTGCATTTGTCTCTCTAGTCCTGGCTTATTTCACTTAACATAATATTCTCTGTCACCCATATTGCCACATATGGCAGGATTTCATCACTGGCTGAACACTTTTCCACTCGGCGTAGGCACGGTACAGTCCTCAACCACTTATCTATCTATGGATGCTCAAGTTGATCCCACACCATGAAGACTATGAACAGCACCGCAATGAAAGTACAACTCCAGACTTTTAGTCAGTATACTGACTTCACTTCCTTCGAGCGTATACTATTTTTGTTTGTTTTTCAATCTCAGAGCAGAGAAGTTTGCAACATTATTGGATAGTGACTTGTTTCTTCTCCGCTACAATAAGAAAAAGATCTAAGTGGAAGTTCCTACATTTTCTTGCAGAACTTAAATACATAGCATCATTACTCTATACTTGTACTTCAATAATGCTCTACATAAACAACAGGTCTTACAATTACTATCAGAAAATCTATAAACAGGCTCCATTCTGCATCTTTTCTCCACCACCTGGTCTTGCATTTAGTACTCTTTTTTTTTAACAGGCTCATGCAAATCTCAGTTTCTATTTTAAAACTAGATCTATGCAACAGATACAACTCAAATCTATGGAATCATGAAATATTTGTATTCATATGATCATTTTCCATACAGCAATACTCACTTTTAAAAACCTTTTGTCATGCTAAAGATTTTAATTTTCAGAGTTTTCCATTAAGCAGTAGAACCCAGGAGTTAGAATTCTCAACCAAGAAGTATATAATCCTACTACTGCGATGTATGACTGATATACATTATTTTAGACGTGTTAAGACTGAAAATTTAAGAAAGTCGTCCAACCCATTCTGGTAATTAATAAACTGGTTGTTACAAGCCCAGCTGTTTGTTTTAAATGTGTAATTAGTATATAAAAGTATAACTAGTGGAAAGTGGAAATCCATTCAACTGCACATTCAGGGGCAGTGCCGACGGTACTACAGATTATTTAAGTGTTTTTACTTAAGATTCATGAACATCTAAGACAGCTTTGAAACCACCTTTGAGGGATACTGGAAAGCTAGATCCCTCTGTGAGTGGAGCCCTCTTTCCTCTCCAAATAACAATGCCCTTGTAAGAGAAGTGTGGCTCTGAGAATCTTAGAGATGACCTCCCTTAGGCACACTGAGAAAGGAAAGAGACTAACTATATGAAATCGCTTTGTACCAACCCCCCTATAATTTAAAGTGAAAGAAATGCCTACTTATGGTAAGATCTTAGGGCATACCCCAGTGCCTTGTGGGTAAAAAATGCTTTAATAATAAATTCATGGCTGCTTTAGTCTGTAATCAACCCTGTTGTATCTAAGCGATAAAAATAGCAAACCTAGGGCTGGTCAGATAGCTCAGTAGATTAGAGCGGTGCTTAGGCAGACCCCGGAGGTGGTGGGGAGGGCAGGTAGGGGGGGTCGATCCCCAGGATGCCATGCAGGCCCCACCCCGGGGCACGCTGAGATACATTTGAGACTGAGCATGGTGAGATGCCCCTGAAATCCCAGATCTTGGGAGGCTGAAAATAGGAGGACCACTACGAGTCTAGTCTGTGTAGTGAGATCCTGTAGACCCTATACTAAATACAATAATAATAATAATAATAAAATAGCAAACCTGGTACTTGTTGTCGACCTGTCAGGGACATTTTTGTCCTCCAAAGGATGAAGGCAAAATAATGATGAATTAGGCCAGAATCACTAATTTATGTTTATATTTGTATTTCAACACTGCTGTTTACTGCAAATTCTTCCATAAAGCTGTAACTTCTGCCTTCATGGTTTTATAATTGCTTAGACTACCTTCTACCGACACATATGGAAAACTGTTTTCATTGGTTAGATGCTCTCAAATTGACAGAATGGGCAGGGGTCTTTTTGTTTCTTTGTTTTTGTTTGTGTTTTTCAGTTTTCCTGTAGGAGGATGCACTTAGAAAAATGTATCTTCCTTGATGCTTAAATCAAACCATGTGTTTATCTTCTTCCATCCAAATATCCTGTTCATCTCTGAAGCTTTATCACCATCACTTATTATGTAAGATCCTTGGGCTCTTATTTTGAAGCTTTTAGCCATCCTTTATCTTCTATTTTCTCAAATATATATTTGAATTAGGGAAAAGGAAACAGGTACATTTTTAAAAGATGGTTGCAAGATGTTTTAAGAATGTTTTCAGACCACATAATTTCTATGCTGGAAGGGAATGTATTTTTACAAAAAAATTTCCAATGTGCCACACAGAAACAAGATATTTATCTTTTAAAAAAAAAGAAATATAAGAAAGGATAAAGAACCAGATAGCTCATTATTTGGGAAAAAAATAAATGATCCAAAATTATGTGGGAAATTTACACATTAATATCTGAATTAATTTTAAAACTTCAGCTTCCCGGCAGATACAACACTATTTCCTACAAGATAAAATAGATTTTTAATACTTCTCAAAGCATTGTCTGGTAGTTAATAGGGGGAAAACTGTCATGCATTACTTCACGGTTTTGATTCTTCATTTCTGAAAAAAAAAAAAAAGACATAATTGCTGATTGAGGGGGGAGCAGGTATTTCTTAAACTTGTACAACATTCAGCAGATCTTTTCCTTTGTGTTTTATCTGACATCTTAAAAGATTTTAATTTTTCCCTTGTGTTTTATCTGATGTCTAAAACGATTATAATTTGGCCTATAAAATTTCCCACACTGAGCACTTCCCAAGGTTTCTTTCCTGTATGGGTTCTCTGAAGGTGACTAATTTCAGAATTCTGCCTCCACCTTCCAAAACAATTTCCAAACTCATAACATTGTAGGTTTTCTTCCAGTTTGGACTCTCTGATGTTGGATGTTGGTGAAGCTTCCACTAAACACTTTCCCAAACACCATGCATCCCTAAGGCTTCTCTTCCTACTGCGGATCCTTCAGTGATAAATAAGGGCTCAGAACCAGACTTGGTAGTATACATCTGCAATCCAATACTCTGCACAGCATAGGCAGGAAGATCACAAGTTGGAGCCTAGCCTGACCAACTTAAGGAGATCCTATCTCAAAATTTTTAAAGGCTATGGATGTAGCACAGAGCAAAAAACTTAAGTTCAATGCCCAGTATGAAAGAGAGAGAGAGAGAGAGAGAGAGAGAGAGAGAGAGAGAGAGAGAGAGAGAGAGAG
>NDGM011230932.1:1759-15931 GCA_002564305.1 Octomys mimax | reverse complement strand
ATGTAACTCTCCTTAGGCATACTCTACATCACCGATCACTTTCCTCTTTGGCCCCATAATCTCTGGGAGAGGATTTTTAAGGAAACAAAAATCTTTTATTTCAGATTATTGTATACTTAAAATAAATATGAGTAACTATGTAAAAGAAATTATTAGAAAAAAGAATCTCATAACCATTATAAATATAATGGTTGAAATAAAAGTTTCAGTCAGAGGTTAAAAGATATTAAAAAACATTTTCCAGAACACAAAAACAAAAATGCTTAGAGAATTTGGGCAAAGCAAAGAGTAAAAGAAATAGAGAAAAAAATTGTCAGAGATAGCATAAGATGGCCCAGGTTTCCAGGTAATAATGAATGTGGAGAAAAATGGTAAGGAGTAAATGATCAAAGAAAACAATTTTCCAGTGTTGAACAAGTACCCTAGGCCTCAAATGAAGAAGGCCACTAAGTACCAGCAGGGTAAGTATAAAACCCACTTGTATGAATTAGATGTTAGAAAATCTTAATGCTAAGGAAGAGAAACTATTCAAGCTTTATGCTGTTTACCTAAATTGTCCCAATGAATTTACATATTTTTTTATAGATTTAATGTTTAAGACAATCTTTTTTAAGTGTCCTGAAGTTCTTTGCATTAGATGAGACACATGAGCAAAATTTGTTTCTGGCCCCTGCTTAGCTTTGTAGAGTATGGTATTAAACTTATCATGTTTATATAAATTCTGCTCATAGGGTTTTAATTTTTAGAATTATCAGAGACTTAAGCATAACACATTGTAAATGGAAAGCAATTGTTAACAATTTTGGCAATGTTATAGTAAAAGTAAAGCTAAAGCATTTGGAAATTCTTGGAAGGCAATTTCTAGGTACTAATGTGGTCATTATATATAGAAGCTATATATATATATATATATATATATATATATATGCTATATATAGAGAGAGGATACTTGTTGAAAGGGAGGCATAAGTCTGATAGATGATTATTAGAAGAATCGAGCGACTATCACAAGTAATAACAAGAAGAGGTGGAGACAGTGGGACTGAAATCAATCTACTATGTCATAGAGAACCAGTAAATGTCTCAAACTGAAAAAAAAAAAAAAACAAGACAAGAGATAAGCATGTTAGTTATAACTACAGAAGTAACCCAAAGGAAATGGATAATCAAGGTGATTCAAATTGGTCTCATAAAAGAGTGAGATTAAGACCAGGTGGAGTGAGGTGTTCAGCGCTTTCCATTCTAGACTGTTTGGTAGCACCCTTGCCTTGGGATCCATTGCTTCCCTGGATGTTATTTTAAGCAACAAAAGGATAAGAAATCTTCAAAATTTAGAGGTATGTATACAAAAATAAGATCTAGCAATAAATTAGTTTGAGTTAGAAAAATATCCAATATTTGTCTGACTTTGTCATGTACATGAATGGAAATTTCATTTCCTCCAACTTAACTAGTTTTCAGATTTTAGACCTAAAGAAGAACATGTCCTCACATGAAATTCCAGTGCATGATTAGGTCAGTGATATTCTCACATTTTGGAAATTATCTAATTTGTTCCATCCAGTTTTTCAGTTCTTTTTAGACTAACATCTCAATTCCTGTTGAACTTAGGATAAAAAGTCAAATGACACATTCTCCAACTTCAAACACTGTGCTCAAGTCCTTTATTTGCTTATTTCTTCTAAACACTGTGAACATGATGCTGCATCTGTCATGACAGTTTTTATGTTCTGCCTTCTACAACTGTCATGTATGTGCTTGTGTGTCCTTCTAGACCATCCTTCCATTGAGGGAAGGAGCCATGTTCCAATCAGGAGGACTGCTTGGGCTTGGGAAGCCAAACCGAGCATCCCTTGTCCACCTTCCATGTCTGTGGCTTTGAGTAAATGACATCTGCAATGCTCAGGTAAAATGTCCTCCAAAGAAAGGCAGTCATGTTTCTCCCCAAACCAAGCAGAACGTTCAATATGATGATGTAGGGATGTCTATCACAATGCCTAGCAGAGAGCTGATAGGCAGGGAAGTGACTCTTTAGTCTCTTTGATTTATTTGATCTTCATTCTTCCACAGTACCACAGATGCTTACACGGCCAGGGGGCACCTATCGCAGGGCCTTTCTATGCATATTAACAGGATAAATAGGCACCAAGGATGAAAGATTTTGTGATCTAGCCCAGAACTTTTCCTGGGGAACCCTCAATCCTTCAGACATTGGCCACATATGGTGGGCTGTGAGTTTGACTAAGTATCTCCCTTCTTATGGAGTTGGGGTAGTGTCCATAGCCAGTAAAAGCAGACTGGGAAGCTGGAATGCTGTTCTGGACCTTATAAAACCCTCACTACTTTCCCCTTGCTCATCGAGCTAAGCAAGTTTGCCTTGCTCTTGAATGTAGGATTGTCTTCATAAAGACTCCAATCTGATTCTCTACAGCTGGCTCTGGGGAGCCTCAGGACCTCTGAACTGCCTGGCTGTGCAGCCTTATGCCACACTTCCTCACCAGCACACACACTGTAATTACGCTCTCATTATGCATGTATTTCTCTTACCTATTTCTGCCCCCCACCTCCTAGGGAAGATACCCAATATATTTATATAAGCATAAACTGTTTATTACTGGAGGCACAAATCAGGGGGCCCCCTGTATGCCCACTGGTGTGTTTTTGAGGTATTCCCCAACAAAGATAAAATGTCTTTCTCACCATGAGAACATCCTGTAGAGCACCTCACCTGCAGAAGCCAATCAGCAAGCTTGAATGGGTGATCAGAGGAAGGACAGCTGGGGGAAGTGCAGAGTTGGGAAACCTAGTAGTGAGACAGACCCCAGGGTGGAACTATGTACGGAATTCTGCACACAAACACTGCAGGAAGGTGAGTGGGGTGTTGAAAAGAAGGTTTTCCAGCTTCAGGGACAGAACAAACTTTAGGGCTCAGAGACACTGAGTTGGGGGGAGACAGATAAGACTGTCTGGCCCACCTGCCAGGATTTTGTACAATCAGTCTGCATAATGATTCCCGAAAATACAAACATTGCTGGGGCTGACTGACAAGTATTGTTCCAGTGGGGAGAGCTGTCAGGGCAAATCAATCCAACTCTACCACATGCCAGTGTGTGGAACAGATATAATTTTGGCTGTTAGGGGATGTCAAAGAGAAGGATGTACTGTCTGTGTATTTTGAAGTATGGTGTTCCTTTCGTTTCATTCTAATGGCTTGAAAGACTTGTGGGGCTCCCCCACCCCTGGCTGTTACCTCTAAGAAATTATAGGAATTTAACTTCAAATATATTTGAGACTTTCTCTACTGTAATGTTTAAGGTAAGTGGCGCTCAACTCTCTCTCCACCTTCTGCCACTCTGCCATGTGCTAGAATTTGGTCTAGTAATGAAGCCTCACTTGTTATCAGTGGCTGTGGTGTGAGACAACAAGGAAGGTACTGGTGTCTCTCAGGAAGAAAAAGTGACCCTGCAGGGGTGTGTCATGTCCTAGCTGCATCAATGCACACGAAGCTCAGCTTGGAGTATGGGGATGTCTTGTGCATGTTGAGTTCCTTGCAAATCCTCAGTGTCCTCTTGCTCCTTCTGTAGCCCAATGCTATGATGATAATCAAAGTCAAGGCCCCCAAAACCACTTACTCAAAATCTCTGTTCTGACTCAGAAATGATCTGTAGTCAGATTCCCCCATCCCTCTGTCCTCTCTGGCCTAGGATTGTGCTCTAACAGACATTTCTCCTTCCTCTTTCCCTCTTTTTCTTTCTTTCCTCTCCCTTTTTAAGAGGGATCCTATTTATGGTCTCACTCTTTATTGTTCCTTCAACCTTAAAAGGACCTTCAAACCTCAAAGCCTCCTCAGTTGTCCTCTGTGTTATCCCTAGATGAACCAGTCTGTCCCTGCCCCTCCTAAATCTCCCTCAAACACTCTTACCATTCCCATTTCCACTGTCTCTATGCTGTCTTGGAGTCATCTGAGCCCTATCTTCTGCTCTTCACTCTTGTGTCCTCTGTCTTTTCCTGATCTTCCTTATAGTTGTTCATAAAGAACCAGTCCTTTACAGCATCTTGTACTCCTTTTAGAGTCATGACTGGATCCCATCTTTCCTAGCTATGCATAGAATCTCCAACAAAACTCAATCAATCATGCTAAATCACATACTTCTGATAGGCTGCTGGCAACAGGGCTGGAGCAGAAGGTGGTCCCGTATTTCGATGGTGCCTACCCTCAGCTCACACTAGTGCCTGTGAGAAAAAAGTCTATCCCACTCCCTAAGTGGCTTCCCTGCCTCCACTTTTACTGAACCCAGAATAATCTTTCTGGTGATTTGTCCTTATCTATTCCATACTTGAAGATCTTCAATATGAGAACTTTGTACACTGACACAAGTTTTATGGAGCTATTGAATGTATGCACAACATGGAATTATTGAATATCTATGCATATCTATGAATATATATGTATAATACACAATATAATTTACATTTGCTACATTCATCTAATAGAGCAGACCTTCAGTGTATTTACCACAAATCCATCATTTAAAGATGAGGAAGTGGGAGCAGAAAGCAATGATGTAATTTTTCCACAAGTCTCTGTTTACAAGTCCCAAACTTTTTAAACAACGTAGTAAAACACTGAAAGCCCTCCCTGATGCAGCCTACTCTCCCCTTTTAGTATTCTGCCTTCTGCTCATCTTTAAGAAACCATGAAATAAATAAATAAATGAAATTTCAGTTAAAAAATAAATAAATTATGTGTACATGTCTAAAAAAAAATAATAAGAAACTACAAAGATGGGATGGCCAGATAGCTCAGTGGATTAAAACACCTGCTTAGGTAGATACAGGGACTGGGTTTCCAGCCCTGGCATGCCATGCCGGCCCCACCTCTCCCCCAGGGAGCGCTGAGATGGTGATTAAGACTGCGCATGGTGGCATGCCCCTGTAATCCCAGTGCTTGGGAGGCTGAACACAGGAGGATCACTATGAGTCCAATCTGTTTAGTGAGGCCTGCAGACCCTGTGCTAAATACATGAAAAATAAAAATATAAATTAATAAGTACTAAACTACCAAGACAAATAATTTCTTCCTAAATACATGCTGAACTTTCTGTCCTGGCTCTTTTTTGTTCCCTACCTCAATTGCTGTGTTTCCCACCATTCCTTTCTTTTGTGCAGTAACTCACCCATTTGTACATGTTAATGTTATTATTTATTTATAAAACAGTTTAAACAGCCTAATGCATTCTAGGCTCAGCAGTGAGTTCAGGGAAATTACACCCATTCATCAACTTCATGCCCAGAGTGCTTCTGAGTATGCCCATAAGCATTTATTTTTATGCCATGGTGATGTTAAGAGCTATAGACTCTCTGGGCATTGCTGGGGTTGAGGTTGGATTTTTGTGTCATTTGTTTATCTCTTAATGAGCTGGGCCAAGAGAAATATTCCTAGAAAATTTGCCATTTACTCTAAAGACATTGTTGAGGAGGTTGATCATTATCCCAATTCCCTCTGGAAAATCCCTTTGATTTATTCCTGTGAAAACTAACTGCCCATGAGGCGTCTTACTGCTCAGAAGGAATTTGCAAGCTTTTACTTATGGGTAGCCAAGTTTTGTAAATTATTGCGTTTGCCCTTTAACCTCTCCAGTCAGGAAATTTAGAGTCAAATTGTGACTTAGGTTTAATAACTATTTAGGCTCCAGAACTTATGTGTTTGCACTTCTATTTAATGCTGTGTCTTAGTTTTCTCTTTCTTTTCACCTGACTTGAGTTTTTGTTTTTCATTATGATTTATGAAGTTTCTGAGGTCTTTTGAGAAGAAAGCAAAGATGTAAGTTAATGGCATGATCAATTATGCACAGATGTTTTTCTTGTGTGTTTAAATGGTGAGTTCCTGGAAGATGAAGATTATTTCACTCCTCCCTTTCTCTGAACCCTAGAAAAATGCCTAGGCATTTTTAGTCAATGATTAATAATGGTTTGTTGAGCTGTATTGATAAAAATAGACCAATGATTCCCTAAGTAGACAAAGTAAAACTTCGAGTCTTTCTCTTTCACTTTGTTTTTCCTAAGGTGACCAAAGACAGAATGTTGTAGGGGAAAGAATTCAAACCCTGTCTCTTATCAAGTGTATAATTTCAAGGCGTTACTTATTTGAACCTCTTCATTTTTCTTGAATTTGAAAGTGGAGTTAAGAATACCCTCCCAGATCTGTATGAAAACTGGTGACTCTGGAGAATCTCTGCACATTCTCTGGCCCCTAATAGTAACCCGCATGTGTTAGGTGCCCTCTTTCCTCCCTGTTTCCTCATTTATTTGGAAATAGGGCTTGGAAAATGGTAAGTAAGTAGATTGCTGAATGACCAACATAAGTCAATTAGCTGTGCTGGTATGTATAAAATAACTATGGCTAATGGCCTCATTTAGTGTGATATAGAAATTAATTGATGGTAATATATATTGGGATTTCTTTTTTGAAAAATGCTTAGAAATGGTCTGGGATTGTTATGTCTCTTATTTCATCATTACTATCATTTATAAATATTTGTTCTTTTCTAGTCTATGTGTCCTAATTGTCTTTTTTTTCTCAATTTAGTGCTGCATTATATTTTAATAAAAATGAACATAAGATTAAAAACTGTAACTTTTCAATTTTCACACATTTATTTTCATAAGGTGATATTTACAATTCAATATGAGATCCATATGTTAAAATATTTAGTGAATTTTTGTTATTTGTTTATCACCTCCAGTATTAGCACTTTTCAAAATACTTAACTTTTGGATTTATCTGTCCATGCTCATCTTTTATGTTCATTGGCAGTTTTCAAGTGAAATTCTATTCAGGAATACTTTGTAGAAAAGATATTTATTAACTGAAATAGCTGTTTTCATTGTAATGATAGAACATCCTATCTGTGGTCAGTCCCACTTAGAGACCTGAGTCATGGAGTCTAGGGTCATACTTCTGCAACACTAGGGACCAGAGTCCTAGCTGGTGGCTCTGTGGCTGTGTCACAGCACTGCTGAGCCTCACCCATTGATCTGTCATGTTTCAAGGAGACCCTCGGGATGACCTCTGAGTTCTCCCCCCATCACTGCATTCAGTTCTGTGACACAGAACCTGCATTTGGGCCTGGAGGGAGTCGGAGAAGGCTTCCACAGCTCTTAGTACGGAACATTGTCATCTTGGTACACTGCTCTTTGCCTCCTCTCTCAAAACTCTAAAATGTATTTCTGTTAAACTGTAGATCAGATTTATTTCATTTATGAGTATGGTCTCTAGTTGCATTGGTTTACCTATAAGAGCCACAAGTTTATCTTTCTCTATAGCTGAGTAATACTCCATCATATAAAAGTATATCTCTTTTATCTATTCCTCCGTTGATCAGCATTTGGGTTGTTTCCAAGATTTAGCTATGACAAACATGCTGCTATAAACGTGGGTGCACATATATCCCTGTGGTATGATTTTTTTCAGTTCTTCTGAAAAAATACCCAGAAGTGGAAGAGCTGGGTTGAATGGGACCTCTAATCTTAGTTTTTATAAGGAATCTCCAAACTGATTTCCACGGTAGTTGCATCAGTCTGCACTCCCCCCAACAGTGGAGAAGGCTTCCTTCTTCCTCACAGCCCCTGCAGCATTTGTTATTGGTTGACTTCTTGATGATAGCCTTTCTTTCTGGAATGAGATGGAATCTCAGACCTGCATAAATAAACATCGCATTGCCTCCCTAGTGTAAGAACCTGAAAGAGTGAATAAAATCTGAAAGTTGTAATAGATATCATGAAAGAGAAAGACACTATTCAAAAGGAAGGAGCAGCTAAGATGAGGGGAAGGAGAAAAGAAAAGAAAGAAGGATGGGAACAAAATATGCATGTACCTATACACAGGATACCTGGAATAATTGTAATTGCTGATTTCTTTTTCTTTTTATGTATTTAGTACAGGGTCTACAGGGTCTCACTGCACAGATCGGACTTGTAGCGATCCTCCTGTTTTCAGCCTCCCAAGTGATAGAATTACAAGCACGTGCCACCACGCCCAGTCTCAATTGTCATCTCAGCATGCCCTAAGGGTGGGTCCAGCATGGCAGGCCAGGGATGGAACCCCAGTCCCTGCATCTGCCTAAGCAGGTGTATTGCAGATTTCTATTGGTCTATTGAAGGGAACAGTTAATGCTTATTTTTTTCTTCTATTTATTTATTTTACCTATTTTGCATGTATATATCTGGTAATCTGAACAACTAACTTGAACATAACAATATGGAATATAATAACAACTATTGCATTCCTATCATTTTGTTTAGTGAAATTCTGCATCATTTCTAATTTTTTAAACTTTTTATTCTCTTTAAAAAATTGAGTGAACTACAGATTACAGTCTTTGGCATGTGTAGTATTAGGGTCTCAATAAATGTTTAATTTAAGATCTGTATACTGAGAAGACTGTCTAAAAGGCTACAGTTTCAAGAAACCCTATTGCCAAGAAAACAGGAAAGATATTTCTGCTGGTTGTGGTGGTGTATGCCTGAAATCTCAGCACTTGGGAGGCTGAGGCAGGAGGAACCTTGCAAGTTGAGACCAGCCTGGGCTACGAAATGAGCTCAAAGCCATCCTGAACTGCATAATGAGACCCTGTCTCAAAAAGATGAAGAAAAAAAGGGTATTTCCTTTTAGGGAGCTTTAGAGGATAGTTATATTTAGTTATAGTGGTATTACTTTCAGATTTAGAGGTAAGGAATATACTCATGGATTAATACTTTATCACCTGTGTGTATGTATTAAATATTCACTTCTGAGAGGATTGCACACTAGCAGTTATATTTAAACAGTCTTTGCGACTCCCTGTGGTTTTCAATGTAGCGTAACAGTGACATAAATTACATCAGTGAGAAGTGCAGACATTTGAGCTTGGCAGTGTGGCTCGGATGGCTCTTATGGGTACTTTCTTTGATTGGCAGGGAGGGGCCAGGCTGAATTTCAAAGAGAAACTCCTGTTTAATGAAACTTTAAAAACACAGCTATTGTTTTGGGTTTTCCGCCAGCATAGGACACTATGTATAGTGGAGCTCAGGAACTAACTTATTTGTTTTTATTATGCTTAACTCCTTTGTTTGACATGATTTTACTCGAGTGTGCAAAACAAAAAGAAAGGCAGCATGCAAGAACTTTCCACGCTGACACCGTAGTACCTGAGTTATCACAGAGTCCTCTGATTCAGGATAATCTGCAAGGAATGAGTCAAAATGTACAGATGGCCCTTGGAGATGGTAACATTCTAAGTGCTCATCCACAACGGGACAAAGCCTTGTTCAGAATAGAAATCATTGTGTTGCTTTCTTCACTGAGATTGCCATGGTCAGCTTAATTCCCTGCCAACAACCCGACCAAGCCTTCCTATACCTACAGCCTCTTTGCTTTGCTTCCTTCTTGAAAAACACAGGATAAAAGGGTAGTCCAGGCTGGCAAGATAGCTCAGAGGACTAAAGTGCCTACTCAGGCAAGTTTAGGCAAGCACAGAGACTGTAGTTCGATCCTCCACATCACATGCTGCACAGGGTGGGCTGAGCTGGCCAGAGTCCAGGCATAGTGGTGCATGCCTGTAATCCCAGCGCTGGGTAGGCTGAAAGCAAGAGCATCACAAGTCCAAGCTGCGTAGTGAGACCTTGCAACAACCAAATACATTAAAAAATAAATAAAATAAAATAAAGGGCAGCCCAGTGCTGCTGTGGTGTAGCAAAGTTCTGGAACCAGAGATAAATGCATCAGATGCCAGTGTGAAGAGGCAGAGGGTACAGGCTGATGGTGCCCTACAATCTCTGCAGAAGGCAAAACAGGAAGCTGGTGCTGGCACACTCCACATAAGGATCAGAAGATCCTTCTTTGGAGAAGGCATGGGGAAGCTCAGGGGTGCTCAGGGCACAGCCAAAGTTTCATTTGAGTTGGGAGCTGGGAGGAAGTGTGATGAGCAGGGGAAACGTGAAAAGCCTGTGATCCTGCAGGTTGTGAGCCCAGAGGGCATGAGGGGCCGCAGTTGCAGGCCGCGCAAAGTGGTGGACTCTTCCTAGGGCCTGTGAGAGTACTGCCGAGGTGAAAGGTTGTGTAAAGCAGGACTCCTGTGGTGCTCCAGAGAGCCTGGAAATGGTCAGGGTGAGGTAATCCTGTCACTCCCTCAGAGAAGAATGGAAAGAAATTCTTAGTTCAGTGCTGTGGATGCTTCAGATTAAGCGCTGTCCCCTACTTTTGTCCCCAGAAGTGGGCTGCTTTATTACCACACCCAGCAGGATTGCTACCAATTAAATGAGATAATATGTTGAAACAATTTCCATCTGGGTTCATTAAACCTGTTTTTGCAAAAATATTTACCTAGAACCATGTTATGTAAAGCCCTCTGAAGACCTTGTCAAGAATAGAAATACAAATAGAAATGGTTATTTGGCTGCCAGTTTTATTTTAAAAAATGTGCTTTGTTTACAGGGAATAAATTGGCAAAAGGACACTATTCAGGTAATCTATAATCTAAATCAAGCAAGGCAAAGCAAATGCAAATACCTCATTTTCTAAAGAAAAGATGCATTCCTGCTTTCCAGATCGACATGAGAAAATTGGCCACATTATTGATTATCGTTTTGAAGATGATTGAATTAATTATGACTTTAAAAACTTATTTTCCACTTCTTGGAATATTCAAAGAAAAATGTGTAAATCAAATGCAAAATCTTTAAACACTTGCCTTGGTCTGGTTATAGTACGAAGTAAATCAAGTGGCAATTTAATTCCCAATGACTATATGACAACTAGGGAGTTAAATATTAATTGAAATAGGGGAGCTCATTCTCCACAAGAATTACATTTATGTCTTTATGTGGGCAGTCTACTTAGTGAACATATTTCTCTTAGATTCAGGTGGAGAAACTAAAGCATGAGAAATTAATGTACATTCTTGTATCCATTAATATTTTTGCACATAGAGGAACATTTTGATTTTTTTTACCCTGAAGTTCCAGGGAATCACGTAGTCACTCATGGATTTAGACCACATGAATTATCAGGGGAAAATCTTACTAAAATGAAACTTTAATTACCTCCTGAAACTTCTATAAACTTATACGTAAACAGTAATGATGTAGGGTGTGCACCAGGACAAAGTATTCAGGGTGGATAAGTACACATTGGTAAAGTTCTTCTACAGATATTATGAAGAGATCAAAGGAAAGAATTACTGCTATATACACAGACAACTCAAGCTCAAGGGCATTGCTACCTAAAAGGCACAAGATAGAGAAAATATATATAGCATGGTGTCTCTGATGCACATTCAAAAATGGCAAAGCTGAACTATTTCTTTCTAGGGATGTATCACTGGAAGCAAAGTAATAATGGAAACAGTAGATGCAAAATTTACAACAGTGGCTGTCTGTTGGAGATGAGTAGGAAGTTAGATAAAATCAAGTAAGAATATAGCAAAACAGCATTGCTTCTTAAATATCATATCCTGGGTGTCTCTTGTACAAAAAAAATCAAAATCCAAAATATAATACTTTTTGATTACTGACATGATAACTTAAGAAAATTCCACACATGGCCTCACATGACTTATAACAAAACTCAGGCACATTTGAAGTACTACATAACATTATCTTCAGGCTATATGTGTACAAAGCATATAAAACATACATAAATTCTGTGTTCTGTTCATGAATTCTGAATTCTATTATTTTCAAGATGTCTCTCTCTATCTCTGTCCGTCTTATGTGCATCAAGTCTTTCAACATGTGTAACACAATTTATCATGGAAAAGATACTTTATGTGTAGAAGGGAAGATACAGATTCTAAATTCAGATAGACTTAGGATCTAATTCCAGATCTTTCTTTCCCACACTGTGTCTTTGAAACTTCTGTAGTCTGTCTCCTCATTTGTAAAAAACAGACAGGCACACCTTTTTTCACAATATTCCCTGGGCACCTGTGGAAGGTTGGTTCCAGGTTGCCCCTGTCATACAAAGGCCAAGGGTGCTCTGGTGCTTGTTGTGAAGTAGTGTAGTATTTTTTATGCAACCTATACAGTCCTCCTGCATTCTTTAAATAATCTCTAGATTGCTTATAGTCATTAATACACTGTAAATTCTATGTAATTGGTTGTTATATTGTATTATTTAGGAAATAATGACAAAGAGAATGATCTGTCTGAATCCAGTATAGAAGCAATGTTCTTTTTTTTTCCTTTTTGTGTGTGGGTTCTGTTTTGGAGAGGATCTAAATTTTTTCTGTCCAAAGTTGGTTTAATACACAGATGTGGAACTGAAAGCTATGGTGAGCTGGGTATACTTCATTCATGGACAAAAGGTTCCAAAAGGAATGCTGGCTTAAATCAGGGGAACTCCCATGCTAAGAGTCAGCTTTGCAGTCCTCAGCAGTGAAGTACAAACTCTCCCATGTTTCCCTTCCAGGAAGCTCTAGTAGCTCAATTTTTCTGTGTTGCCTTTTTCTGGCTTCTGGCCTGCAGCCAGTGAGCTCTGAGGACACTTGGCCACTTCTTGTCTTGTTCTCTGAAGAGGCATATAGATGAATGACTTTGGCCAGTTCTGCTCCAGGTTATAGGGAAAAAGAGTCCTTGTTCTCCAGATCCACCTCTTCTTGTGTCTTCTTGGTTTTGGAGAGATCTTAGAGCTGGGATAAAGAAATCAGCTATTAGCACAGGTTCTAAACATTTCTTGTCTAAACAAAAGGGGTCACTGAAGCTCAGCCATGGTCTTGTTCATCTCATTAGAGGGCTCAAACAGGGCTGAGGTGTGTGCCTTACCTAGAAATGCATGCTTCTTACATTTCTCCTTGATATGCTGTGAGTCTCTCTCCTTGGGACTGTGAAATGGATAACCAGGAAAGAGAGAATCTTGGGGATCCTTTTGCCTTTCCCACTGGACATGTGACTGACATATACGTAAAACCTGCCTCAGACAAAATTTGTCATTACTATTAATTCCTTTCTCACATCTCTCTTTTCTCATTTAAAGTTCATTGGTGACATTTTGAAGCCAACAGCTAGGTCTTTATCACAAACAGTAGTTGAATTCTGGAGAATAAGCCAGTGAAGCCTCCTGCCAACCACTGGAAGCTGTAGATGGTAGAGGTGGATAGCCTACATCTCTGCTTCACTCTGTGTAGAACACTCTGGGCCTGCAAGTTCAGGGTGCAGACCATGGATTCTCCAGCTCAGCCGTCATCACAACATGCTTCAATTCCAATTTCGATTCTGTCTTTCTTTTACAGTTGTTCAGCACATCAAGCGACATAACATTGTTCTGAAAAGGGAGCTAGGCGAAGGAGCCTTTGGAAAAGTTTTCCTAGCTGAATGCTATAACCTCTGTCCTGAGCAGGATAAGATCTTGGTGGCAGTGAAGGTAAGAGAACATCCCAGAATGTGTCCTTAACTATGGTCACTCTACTCTGTGGAAATTCTACTTTATTTTATTATATTTCAGTGGCCAATTCAGGAGTAAATTATGTGTACAATGGTGAATGTGTTCAAATTCCTTTACTTGAACAGGCAGGTGAAGGATATTTGGGGTATGCTCAGCTGCCATGGGCTCTTTCCAGGGACCAATAGTAAGTACACAGGCTGTGAAAATCTCTGGGCTACTCTTCCAAGTCCATGCTAATGAAGTTCTGGATGTGTCAGTGGGTCAAACAGTAATTAGCTGGTTAAGTTTTAGAGATTGGAAACTCATTCCCTCAGACTGTTTGGTCCTGTTACATGCTCAATAGGGCCTTATAAGTTCAAGATTTTTCAGGATAGGACTGTTTACTTTCCATGACCTTCTGTGCTACCGAGTTCTTCTCTTCTACTGCAGTTTGTCCCTCCCAAATGTTTCCAATACTACATAATATTATACAGTGCTGTCATGATCTCATGAAGAGGTAGATGGTATTTCCCTTATGGACTCCACCAACCGGCAGGAAGAAAATCCATTATAGTCCCCAAAACTCGAAAAGGAAGACCTGTTCTTTAATATGAAAACCTTATTACTGAAAGGGATAAAATTTACAGAGGTTTCTGAAAAAAGGAATAGCAAACTAACATAAAAGACTTTAGGGGCCGGAGATATACCTCACCTGGCAAGTGCAAGGTCCTGAGTTCGATCCCTGGTACCACCAAAAAAAAAAAAAAAAAAAA
>NDGM011230928.1:13162-26857 GCA_002564305.1 Octomys mimax | reverse complement strand
GGTTAGATTTCTAAATTTCTGTGTAAAAATATGTAATTGTTTATTTCTATTTTTAAAATATTTTTTATTTTTTCTTCCTAGTTTGTAGGGATTTAAAGTTTAACATATCAATGCTTGATGGAAAGTACCTGCTCCACATTATGTCTAAGGTGTTTGATATTCACACAGATAGGTTAAACTCAACTGCCTATGTTGTAGGGTAATAACATCATTAAGCTTCTCTTCTGGAGGGTTAATAACTTAAATTTGAAGACCAAAAGTTAGAGAAAAAGAAGGGCTACAAGGATGGCTAACATTTTGGCCCTAACCATTCAAGGTCAGTGAGGACTCAGGACATAAGAGAACCTGCACTGTAATATCCTGTAACTCAGTGGTGCCCCAAATTTTCTGATCAAGGAGATTATGGGGCCAGAGAGGAAAGTGAGCAACGATCTATGGTATCATTTTTGAACTCCCTGAAACTGAAACTAGTCAAGCACTTGTGCACAGTGCCAGGGAGACTTCGGTATGCACTGGGTACCTTTCCAAGGAGAGCCACTGGAACCTTGGACAGCTCCCACGCAGCTGGCCTCGGGAGCCATGCGCATCAAGATGCATGTCACAATGCATCTTATCCAACTGAAAGCGGGGCAGGCGTAGGGTGGTGGATGCCCTGTGAGCAGGAAGTCGCCAGGTAGGGCTCCCTTCCCAGGATGTGTTTGCCCATGGTGTTCTCCCTTTGCCTTTCCTCAGATCCCACACACCTCCCTCTGCCCATGTGCTTTTACACCAGATGATGTCAAGTCCGACTTCCTTTCTTGGTATTTGAGCTTCTTGTTTACTGGGACTGCTGCCAGCAAAGCCAAATTCCCTGGAGTCTTTCAGGTCTGAGTTGCCGGTATGCGGTTTGGGTAGCAAGTTAAGCTTTGCATAGACTGTGGCGTGAGTGTACTTTCTCTGCAGTTAACCATCAGCTCTCCCAGCTACAACAGCTGCGGAATAGCCAGTGGGATGCGGCCTTCTCCCTCATGAAGGGATTTTGAATGACAGCCTCTCGATGCAGCAGGAAGCTCACTGATGTGGGGGGAAGGTCACAGCGGAGCACTGAGCATTTATCCCAGTGCCATTGCCAAGTCCTAATTTTATCTTAAGGCGTTGCTTTGTGAAAGAAATTCACAGATCCACAGGAACGTCAAACTGCACTGACGCAGGGAACAAGAAGTGAGAGACATCGAGACTAGCATGTAAGCCCTCATCCTCCTTACCATAATTCATCGGCATTTATTATTAAGCAGCTCACAAAGCGCAGACTGCGCAGGGCGTGGGGAGGGATCCGTCTGTCCCGGAGTGGAGTCTCTCCCAGGCTACCATGATGACACTGTCTCCCGTCACAGCCGTGTGCGATGTGAGTGGGCTCCGGCTGTGCTGCCAGCTGTCCCCTGTCTGGTGGCAGCTCCTGCTCAGAAGCACAGCAGTCCTGGTGGGGATGGCCCCGGGGTGAGCACCACGGCACCTGCAGCTTGCAGAGCGGAAGCGCTTTCGTGAGATCCTCCACTCACAGGCAGCACATTCTACTCTCGTGACAGATCGCTCCTTTGTGCGCCTGCAGACAAGTGTGTGGGTGTCGCACGTGTGTGCCGTACTTGGGGCCACACTGCCGCGCCAGCAGCACAGCCTCGGCAGGCGCGGGGTGCACTCACGGTGTCCACCTCACCTGTACTTGGGTGTCTTTAATGTTTTGCTGGGACAGTTTCGTGTCTCTGTGTCAGTTCCGCTGGATAGGGCTGGACTCACTGCCCCCGTGAGTCCCCGTGCGGGTGGGTGATCGCATCCACAGCCTGCGTGGGGAAGGAGAGCTGCCCTCCACACAGTTGCTGTGTGAGAGTCGGGGCTGACCGCTGACTGGGTGTGTCAGCTTCAGGCGTGTGGCCGCTTAGCTGCAGGGGCTTAGCAAGCCCACACCCCGGGGTGAGAGGAGCCACCCAGGGGAGCCCAGTGCCTGGGTGGCATGAAAGGGTGGGAAGGCGTGGACCTGCTGCTGTCCCTGGGAGGAGCTCCAGGCTTCGCCCTCAGCCTGGCATCACCTCCTGGCCTCCTACACAGACACGTCGGCCTCCTACTAAGGGCTCGCGTGGCCCCTGCCGTGAGCTCCAGGCCTTCGACTGAGCCCTTCGGTCTCCAGTGTGCGGACGCCCTCTGCACACTTCCTTGCCAGTTTCTGTGGCTGACCGTGATAAGCCGATCTTGTAATTTCTTATACACGTGTGCGTCTTGTGTTATAGCTGCTCCTCTGGCGAGCACTGGCTGATGCCTTAGCAGTCGCGCGATGAGGAACTACATGGAAGGCAGGACTGCTAGATGCCACACTTCACCACGTGCTTTCCACAGCATGCTGCTTCCTGGCCAGTCACCGCCACTTCCTAGCAAGCACACCCTGTGGACACCCAGATAACTCAGCACTGTGCAGAGTTGTAGAACAAGGGAGTGGAGTCAAGCTGACTTCTATCATTTATTTCGTGACTTACAAAATGATTGATAGCTGAAAATTTCAGGGGGATTTATAAAAATAATACTAATACTTTTATCTTCACAAATATAAGGGAGAAATCCCACAACCCAGTAATAAATGTTTATCCTTTAATTGCGTCTTTCTTCTTGGGCAAGTTTGGGGCATTTACAGCCAAATGGACGCACCTTAAAACTGCCATGGAAAGAGTAACACAGGCAGCAGAGGGGTGAGGCTGAGGCGGGTTCCTCACTGGGAAGCTCAAGAGCAGAAATGGATGGTAGGAGGTGGGCAGAGGTCCCGAAGGGGCTGGCGGGGGACCAGAGCCCAGCAAGGAGCGGAAGTGTGATGTTACATGGGTTTCACGAGTGTGTAGGGCTCTGACAGAAGCGGGCTGAGAGGCGTGCAGGCAAGACGGAGGCTGACTGTGGCGAGGTCAGAGAAGGGGAGGCTGTGGCTTTCATTGTGTGAGAGTGATGCATGCGGTATTATCTTAGCACACAGCACATGTTTACACTTTTAAAATGATATATTATAGCAAAACACAAATTGCCACGAAGCCCCTCCAAAATCCTCCCCCTGCATCAAACACACTTGTCCTATTGTTCTTACCACTTTCGGGAGTGTTCTGGAAGTCCTCTTTCCTCAGTGTCCTACAGGTGTGATAAGACATGGTGGCTGCTGCTGCCACGCATATCTCACTAAAAAGGCAGGCTCAGGGCCGGGAGGTGGCTCCGTGGAATAGCACTTCCCTGGCAAGCGCAAGGGCCTCAGTTCAATTCCTGGTTCCGCCAAACATAAATAAATAAATAAATAAATAGGCAGATTTACAAAAGCATGATGCTGTGTTCGAAGCCCCCGACTCACTCGATGTGACACTGTGACATCTGACTCCTCAGCAGTGTCAGAAGGATGGTGAAGGAGCAACACTGTGAGTCGCTCTGGGCATGAGGTAGCCACAGCAGTGGAGCTAAAGGCACTTGGGAAGCAGGACTCTGTGACAGCTGCAGTAGTGGCAGGGTGGTGCTAAGCGAGCCGGAAGGGAGGGAGGGCTGTGAGGCAGATGCGCAGCCATGCACTGCTTCTTGTGCACTTTAAACAACTTAGGTTGTCACCATAGTTTGAGTTCGCACAGTGTGAGGGAGGGTGAGCTTGCAGGCAGCGGGGGGCTCCAGCGCAGAGCCGAGCCCTGCGATGTGAGCCTGAAGTCGTAATGGTGAGGCAGCTTTATATCTCCATTAGCAAAAAGAAAGAAAGAAAGAAAATAAAAATAATTGGGCCATTCGTCGAATTGTTTTTAACAACTGTATTGAGGCGTGCTGGTGCCCAGGTGCGTGTGCGTACGTCTCACGTGCTGCATGCTGAGTTACATGGCAAGCGCCAACTACACCGGCAGCGTCTTCATGTCTATACTCAGCAGTTTGCAAAGGAGCGCCCTGTCCTCTCTTTTCTATTCTCTTTCATTTTGTTGATAAAATATGGGATCTACCCTTTAAGCTAATTTGGAAGTGAAGCACACCTTCCCGGAGGCAGGATGCCGTCAGCAGGTCTCTGGGCTGGTTTGGCACCTGCCCCTTCGCAGCCCCGATGCTCCCACACCCACAGCCCAGACCTGGCAGCCACGACCATGCTGCGGTCTCTGCCCGAGGGCCCGAGCCACGCAGAGCCCTCTCTGGGGAAAACGAATCTCTGTCGTCTGCCCTGGCGGGTGGTTTTAATCAATGACTCTGGGTCACACTTCCACTTTGCCCAACATTTATATTTCAACATCTTTTTAAGAAAGATTAAATTTTGTGTGCTTCTGTAGAGTGATCATGATACATGGTGAGATAAATATAATAATCTCAATTTCAAATGAAGTCCATGTCTTATTAGCGGAGACAATAGAGCTAGTTTTCTATTCTCAAAAGATGAACTTTAGCGTGCTGTCACGTGTTACACCATATTGTCTGTCGCAACATGCAAGCAGAAGCCATTAGATGCTTTTCTTGGAATGACATTGAGCTGCGGTAGTTGTACGAGGACTTGCATGCAGACAGGCGTCTTGGCCCGCCAAGTGTGCCCAGCCTGCCCACGGCAGTCCTGTAGCGTCCGCGCTGCCTGCTAGGGCTGACCCCCAGCGCCGCAGAGGAGCATTCTTCTCTGCTGGAGCCTGTCCACGTGAAGTGCCACATCTTACTTATTTTTCTAGGACTTGCTGGATCCAGGACCATTGCGGGTGCTTATAATCTAGACACAAGTGGGTGTTGTGCTGCGCCGACATGCGTTTTCTCTCTGCTGTCGCCCGGGTCCTGCCCCGGTTCCCTCAGCTGGTTCCTGATTCTCCTGCACTCATGCACGTGCATGACCGTAAGCTCCTGCTGCTGTCTGCTCTGTCCCTCCTCGGAGCTCTCACTCCACACATTAAGGTTTATCGTGCGACTTTGAGGACCTCGTTGTCTTAGTTACTTTCTTCTGGACGGGCTGAAATGCCTGACCCCAAGTTAAAGCAGGAGAAATTAATTTGGTTCAGCTTGTGGAGATCTCAGTCTAGGCGGACTCCAAGGAGGGGCAGCCTGCAGTAGGGCGCAGCAGAGGAGCGAGAGTGTGGCAGGGCAGGCAGGAGGCAGCGAGGACCGAGAGAGGAGGAGGGAGGCGACGCACCGCTCCCCGCCAGGCTTCAGCTCCCAACGTCCTGCGGGCTGACGGCCAGTCGGGGGCTTGACCTCGTCCCCCGCAGCCCAGCTGTGGGCGCAGGATGCCTGGAAGACATCCGCAACAAGCCGCAGCCTGACAGACAAACACCTCCCAGTCTCTGCTCCTGAGCTCCAAATTAGCACATAGGAGAGATGAGTGGACTCACTGGATACATAGCGGGTGTAACAAGTTTAACCTGTCTAAGATGGATCTTTAGCTCCACTTTAATTTTACTGAAGTTTTATGCAATAAAGTTGCCCTGAATGACCTATTTCTCTACACCTAAAAAGTTTCTCTATTTCACAACACTTAAAAGTTTCTTGAAGTTACTATTTTACTTTTTAACCCCCCCATACTCCAAGATAACACAGGTGAGGAGAGTTTCCAGTATCTTGCTGTAGGGCAACGCACCCCAAAAAGGCAGAGGCTGGGACCCAGCTGTCTCTTCAGGCGGCTGGGGACAGCTGGGCTTTGGAGTGGCTGGAGCCCAGTCACTGGAGAGTTTGACTTGAAAGAGGCTTCCAGCTGGCATGGTAAGGTCCTGGGAGTCGAGGCTGCCCCTTTTCTTTGAGCTGGCTCAAAGCTGGGGATCCAGGGAAGCTTCAGGGTGGGGCCTGCCCACTAGGGAGAGGGTGCGGAGGGCAGAGACCTCCACTCTCATCACGGCACCCTGCAGGGCCAGGAGCTGGAGCTAGTTACCAGGGGCTGGGGACACTGTCCATGATGGCTCTGCATGGAGCCTCTAAAGGCAGGTTCATAGGGCACTGGGGCAGGGGAGATACCTCTCTACCAGCAGGTGGTGTACCCACCTCCACGGGGATGGGGCGTCTTGCTGAGGACGTCCTGGCCCTCTGTTGTACCTCTACTGTGTCCTTCATGACACTGCAGACTGCTGATAGCCGCGTGGTGCCTCTGGAGCTCTGTGAGCCATCTAGCAGAGGACTGGGGTGGGGGTCGTGAGGACGCCTGCTTTGGGTTCCTGCCAGGCAGCAGTGAGGCCCCTGGAGCCCACGCAGAGCCCACGCGCCCGCGCTGTGCTGAGATGGGCACAGCGCTCTCGGCTGAGCCCTGCCTCTCCTGGGGCTCTGCTGACGAGGCGGCAGAACCAAGTTCCCAGCAGAACACCCTGCTGCTGTGCACAGAAAGGCCGAGAGCTGGTGGCTGGTGACTGCACCAGAGCAGCTCATCCCTGGTCGCAGAACTGCTATCTTCTAAATCAGGCCCAGTGCAGCGAGGCGCCCTGCTTGTGAGGGCATTAGGGCTAAAGAGCTGTCTGCCTTTCCACCCCTCTCCTGGGTGGAATGAGATGGCGCAGCTGAATCAGGGCAGCCCGGAAGCACCTTCTGCTGGGGAAGATGTGGGCAAAGGGAGGTGTCCACTGTCATCCTCACCTGGAGCCTAACCTGACCTCAGAATGTGATGGCATTGGTGCTTCAGGGAGGGTTTAAGTGACAGGAAGCCTGGACAGCATGCCTGGGGTCCCTGAGGGAAGACAGCGGCACTGGGGACACCCCCACAGGAGAATGGCTGGGTGCTGGGAAGTGGGGCTCAGAGAACCTTGCTGCTCAGGCAGCTGAGGGCTTCTGGCTGCCATAACCGAGAGCGCCAGCTCCTGCTTCATGAGCCACACAAGCTGCTGTGACACCTCAGGGGTCTGACGCAGCTGGGAAGTGGGGAGGCCATAGCAGGCCCCGCAGCCAGTGTAAGAATCTGGCCAAATGCAGAGGCTTGTTCCCAACGTTCCAGGAATAGTGAATTTCCTAGGAAAGGTGTTCAGCTCAGCAGGCACTGCGCTCCAGAGGTCCTCTGCACCTTCGCTGTTCCAGGTCATAAGAAACAGGCTGGAAGGGCAGATGTGGAGACCCACAATGAACTCCCAGTACTCAGAAGGTCAAGGCAGGAGGATGCCTGTGAGTTCAAGGCCAGCCTGGGCTATGTAGTTCAAAGCCAGCCTGAACTGCATAAGAAGACCCTTCTTCAGGAAAACAAAGCAAGGGTCAAACAAACAGCAATGGGTTGGGTCTGTGCCATGTGTCCGAGAGGCAGAATGCTCACTTCCTGCCACGGATGAGTCCCTGGGCCACTCAGGACTGAGGGGAAACAATCAGCAGCTCGGAGGATCAGGGCAGCATTGCATCCTCTCACCTGAGGGTCTGCAGTCCTCTCACTGCTGCGAAGACCTGGTGCAGAGCAGCTCCCCAGCGATGCCCTACACTCCCCAGGGAAGTCCTCTACTCTGAACATAACTCCTACACTTGATCTTAGCCGAAAGGCTGAGAAGTGACTGAAACCATTTCCTGCCTGTGCAGACCAGCGCCGACAGTATTCCAGGGGCCCTATGATGCACATACAGGGAAGTTTCATGGTCTTGTTGGTTTTCCATACTTGGGCTGGAACCCAGGGCCTCGCTCGTGATGGGCAGTGCTCCTGTGAGGCCTGGCCCAGTGCTGTCCGAGGCCTCAATGCTTGACCCGGCAGACCCCCGAGATGCTCGCTACCCATCATCTCTGCAGTTGCTTTCTCCTGGAACCATTTCTGATTTGCAAAGCTTGATATAACTGCAGAAACTGGAGGCAAACTGTATTGTTTTCAATTCTCCAAGTTACGGGCTTGAAATTCTCTTAAGTTTTACTTAGCAATGAGCAGATTCTTTTAGGTTCTTTTTTGGTCCTAGACTTAAAGTAAACCAGGTGGGGACTTGCCACACTTCACCCGGGACACCTGTGTTCAAATCTCTAAATTCGTTTTTACCATCTGGTTTCTTCTCACAAATAACATGTGATTCCCCCGTGTACAGCACAGGGCTGGATACCTTTCTCTGCAGACTTAAGTAGTAATTGCGAGAAAGGTTTGTGCTGCCTTTCCTGATTCCGCAAATCTCCGGCTTTTAGCCTTGCAGCCTGGCCCCAAAGATGACTTCACAGGTATCAGTGTCTGTTTAAACTTTAGGGCACTTAATGTTTCTCACAGCTCTGTGGGTTGACAGGTTCACACTATTTAACTTCTCCCCACGTAAGGTGCAGGCAGCTATGCCCAGCCCTGGCAGTTTCCCTTCCACTAGGGGTTGGGGCGTGAGCTGCGGGTGCCTGGCTGCACAGTCCAGGAGGGCTGGCTCATGTCACATACTGCAGCTGGGCGGGCTCTCCTCTGACACAGTGAGGTCATGCCCAGGGGATGGTGTCATCCTCCACTTGTACAAGACACGCATCTCAGTCACCACATCGTGTGGCTCGGAGCATTCCCAGAGCGTCAGAACCTGAAGGGCTCCAAACTCCTAACTGGAAGTCACTCCGTAGCCCTCAGTTTTCCAACCAAACCAAGCCCAGAACCAAACCACACTCAGGAGAATGAAAGGAGCCCCTGCTCACAGCCCAGACCAGGGGCAGACGTACTTGCTGGGGTCTGCAGAGCCGGCTTTTGACCGGGATGTGCTTTGCTAAATTCACTTTGCAACCGTGAATGAATTAGAGAATGCGTGTTCTCACCCAGATAGGAATATAGTTCCCCCTTTTAAAGAACCACTTGAAATAGTACTGATGATTCAAGATAAAATTTAATTATCCCTTGAGAAAGTTCTTCAATTTATCTATCAGAAAAAGCCTTTCTCTTGGTTTTAAGCAAGTTCTAGTGCTCTGCTGTGCCAGTCCAGGGCTGCCACAGAGATGCACGTAAGAAAAGGATCATGTGTCATTCATGTGGTTTGTACCCTGGGCTCATCTCAGAGTTTTTTTATTAGTCCTTAAGTATTAATTGTTGAATATTTAACATTTTAAATCACTGAAATTTAAGTGTGACCTCAACATAGGCTTAAAAATTTAGTGGAAGGAACTTCGTTGATGGGCTAACTTTTTAAAAATAAAACATCACGTGTAGAAGACGTGTTCCCAGCAGCTCCTGGCCACGAGCTTCTTGGGCCGTCCTTGTTTCTGTGGCTCTGCTGATGCCGAGGAGCCCTGCTCAGGGACTTCGAGGCGGCCTCTCCTCCTGGCTCTGCCTGACGGTCGCCTCAGGAGGCTGTGCCTGTTGGGGCTGAGCACCGGGGAGTTCCAGCGTCCTCTCCTGACTGTCCGGGACCTGCACTGGGATGAGAGTAGCCCAGCCGCTGTGGCCTTGGGTCGGCTGCTGGGGTGGTGCCTCTCAGGCTGGCCACTGAAACACTGCTCGTGTTGCTGACCCTCAGGCCGCTTAGCCGTGCAGGCCTGCGCTTCACCGTGCATGCTGAGTGTCTCCATGGATTACTTTCAATTCTGCTTTTCCACAGCAGGCTCGCCTTTTCTCTTCATGCATGCATTTAATAAATCACCCACTTATACCAGTTGGCATGCCTGGATGTGCTGCAGCCGAGGCTTCACTACGCTGTTCTGCAGACTGCTGCAGCTTAGAGTCCAGAGAGCTCTCAGCGGGCCTCTGCCCTTTGCTCCTGGGTCCTTGAATTGCTTCCTAGCGCTTTGGCGTTGCGAGATGCCTCAGTTTCATCTTGTATCTTTTCTGGACAAGTCTTAAAGTCAGCCATTTCTCCAAGAAGGCCTGGCTCTTTTTCTCAAAGAAGGGAAAAAAGCCACATTCCAGTGCAGACATTATGCCTGAGGGTGGAGGCTTCCAAGTAATTCTTAGTTGACAGCACAAGCAGGCTTCCCAGACAACGAAGCATGCATGCACACGCATGCCTGAGCATGTCTGTGTGTCAGGCCTCAGTGTTTACATAAAGCGGAAGCTGAGTTCCTAAAGATGCCCTGAGTTCGGAGCTATCAGAGGAACATGTAAGTATCCTCCCCTGGCACCCCAAGGCCTCCAGCTCCAGTGGTTAGGAGCCTGCCTCCCCCACTTGCACACCTTTCTTCATCACGGTCTACATGGAGGGGAGGGCTTCCCAAGCCGCCCACCTGTGCCCAGGCAAGCACAGCAGGCTGCACGGCTCCTGCCCTCCCCTTCAGGGAGGTCTCTTCACTCACTTCCATCCGTTTGGATCCTGATTGCTCAGCATGATTTGCAATAGCTTGTGTGCATTAGGGTTAGACTTGGCCTCGTAAGAGTCTGTGGGGTTTTAGTGCATCTTCAATACGCTGCTTTTGCCATTACTTTATTCTAAAACAGAAAGGCTCCATGGTTCTAATTAAGGAACCAATCTCAGCTTACTCAACTGCCCTCTTCCCAAGCTGTAGGAGCCGCAGCTCTCGGAGGCCGCATGAACCACAGTTTACAGCGCTCCACGTGGCCTCTTCCACCAGAGACGGGTAGTGCAGCAGCTACACTCCCAGCCTTGGAGGGTGACAGCTCTTTCTCCTGTTCAATCACCTTGGAGCAGTTTCTAAGGATGCGCTGGGGCTTCCACGTTCTGGACCCTTCAAAAACGGTGCTGCAAAGACCTGCATTTGAAGATGCGCGCGGACTCAGATTCCAACCCCTGCGATGGGTGGGAGCTCGGCTGCCTGGCACCATGCAGGCTGCTCTGCCTTCAGGAAGCCCTCTGCAGGCAGGGCGCAGGGCTCCTTCCAACAGAGAGTGTACTTGCTGGGAACAGAATACAAGTAGGGCACTCTGTGACCAGAGTCTGTTCTCATTATTCAACATGAAATTTAATAAGCCAGATCGAATTAGAAAGTCACCTGCATCTATTATTCAGGAGCACACAAGATTGTCAAATATTCCTTTTAGATGTACCCAAAGCTTTGTATGAAGTTCCTCTTTGCATTCCAGTTTGCTTCCACTACAGTGCATTATTTTTACTAAAACAGCTGAGGAACGAAAGTTCTCACAGCATTTGGGGGCTGGAGCCACTTCTGCAGGTCAGTGTGTGGAGCTTGGCAGAGTGTCAGAAAATGGTTGAGTTTCAGGATCTTTAGCTCTTTGTGAGCAGTGTATGTTAACACAAATATTTCTTTTCTGAAAATTCTGAGGCAAGATATCTACTGTAAATATAACATCTCTCCAAAAGAAACTTTTCTTGATATAATTGTAATGGAATTTATAGTTTTTAATCTCAAATATTTTTCTTATTAAATACTTTTTAAAAAGCTAGACACAGTGGCATACAAGTGCTTTCAATCCCAGAAATTTAAGAAGCTGGAGTTAGTGGTGTGGGAGTTCCAGGTTGGCCCGGGTGACATAGCAAGACTGAGACAAAGAAAAGGGAGGGAAAAGGAAAGAAGGGGAGAGGAAGGAAAAGCAGAAAAATACTTCCCTTTTCTCAGTTGCATTAAAGTTGTGCTGGTCGGCAGGATACTCGGGCCAAACTACTCGCACCATGACTTTCAGGTGTCGGAAGAGAGCGTTAAGAAGAACATGAAGACAGAAGAATGTGAAGGAGTGGAGCTTCCACCCTCCAGTGGTGGGAGCGCTTAGATTCTCTTCAGCAGCATCACGTTAACGGCCAGCGCTACAGAGCCCATCTGCGAATGTTATTTGCTTTTGGCTGCACATGTTTCAAGATTGTTTATTCACTTGGCCCTTGATAGACATGGGAGCTTGGGACCCTCAGCCCCGTGCAGTCAAGACTCCACTCACAACTGCAACGAAATGATTTAAACCTTGCCTAAGACCTGAAGGGTCTCAATTTGGTCTCACTTCTGCTATCAAGTGAAGAAGGGTCAGGCACGAGGCACCACAGCAGGAAAGGAATTCAGAGAATGTCTCCATCCTGGTGGGGTCACAGCAGACACAAGGTGCGGCGATCCCGGTGCTCACCTGAAGTCTACATGCAAGCCAGTTTGTGTGAGAGGTACGGCTCCCTGCTGCCTGAACACAGTGCATATTGGACGTCCCTCACCTGCTGGAAGTCGGACTTCAAGTAGAAATCTACCGTCTCTTCCCTCGAATGAGGGATCTGTAGAAATAACCACATCCCTGTCCCCATTGATGTTCTTATAACATAAAGTTTGCAACCTAAAATCAACCATTTTCCAGAGTGCAACATGGTGGCATTTACTAAATTCACAATTTTGCAGCAACCACCTCTACCTAGTTCTAAAAGAGTCTCATCATCTCCCAGGAAAACCCCACTCCCCACCAGAAGTCTTCATATGTGTCTGAATTTTCAGGAAGTGTTTATATAAGTAGAACTGAACAAGCTGGGGCCTGGTGTCTGGCTTCTCCCCCTCACCTCCCTGTTTCCTCCATGTACCACAACACATGTGTGTCACTCTCTCAGGTCTCCCATGGCTGAATATAATCTAATACGTAGATCCCACCTCTCACTGGCCTGTGCCAGTGCAATGGCTGATACTCTGTGTTGACTTGAGGAGTCCCTAAGTTTAACTCAGCAGGGTCCAGGGGCCTCATTTTGTAAAACCCTAATCCCATGGAGGCATAGGACGAGAAGGGGGACACTATGGGGGAGAAGAGGCCCGCTCTCCCTGCTTCCGCGCTTGCTGCCCTCCTGTCTTCTGCTGCCAGAAGCGCCACCCTGTGCCATGTCCCCTGCCTTGGAGCCACCTGCCTAAGGACTGAAGCCTCCACAGACTGTGAGCTAAATGAACTTTTTCCTTTTTAATTTAATTAAGGGTGCTGGGAATTCTGTCTCAATGAAAAGAAGAAAGTAACCAAGACAATCAGAATGGAATGCTCAGGTGGTTGTCAGTTTTCGCACATTTTCAACAGTGCTTCTTTGAGCAGTTATAAACAAGTGCTCCTCCGCACATCTGTTCCCAACTCCTCCTCTACATTTGGCGTGAGAGCACTGGACCATGAAACTCGCTGCCTAAACACATTGCTAAGTGCTCAAATCAACACTCGCATTCTTAACTGTTGGTACAATTGTCTGCTGCAAGTCTATAAAGCTTACTCATACTTCATAATTAAGCCTTTTGGTCACATACCCAAAAGGAGATATTCTAGTGATTCTAGGGTTAATTTTAAAGGAAACAGCGAAGCTCTTTCCATAACAACTTACCCCACAAGCACTGTCTGTGGGTTCTCATTAACTTTTATGACTTACTCCTCCTGAGGTATGAACACACTAGTGGTGCAAAGTGATAGCCTACTGTGATTTTATTTGCATTTTCCTAATGACCAGTGCCCTTAGTATCTGTTTGCTTCTTGTCCATCTGTGTATCTTCTTTGCAGAAATGTCTGCTCAAATTTATTGACATTTTAAACTCAATTGTGTCTTTTGTTCATGAGTAATTCTTTTTTATAGTATCAGTGCTATGCTCTTACAAGGAATATAATTTGTAGACATTTTTCCAACTCTAGCTTATGATTAAACTCTCTTAATAGTTTCTTTTCATGAATACTCATTTTCACTTGTGATGAAATTTAACTTCTTCTTCTTTTTCTTCCTCTCCCTCTCCCTCTCCTTCTCCTTCTCCTTCTGTTCTCTCTCTCTCTCTCACTCTCTCTCTCTCAGTCTCTCTCTCTCAGTCTCTCTATCTCTCTCCCTCTCCCTCTTCTTCTCCTTCTGCTCTCTCTCTCTCTCTCTCCCTCTCCCTCTCTCTCTCCCTCTCCTTCTCCTTCTGTTCTCTCTCAGTCTCTCTCTCTCAGTCTCTCTCTCTCACTCTCTCTCTCAGTCTCTCTCTCTCTCTCTCTCTCTCTCTCTC
>NDGM011230923.1:15911-24887 GCA_002564305.1 Octomys mimax | reverse complement strand
TGATTTGAAACTGTCTCATTGCTATTTGTTTATCAATAAAATTATGGGGGGAAAAAAAGAAAGATAAAAGTTTACACCAGATAGAATCCTTTAGTCTCTCTTGCTTAACTATTAAGGACACCAAAATTGAATTAGGCATTTGTGGAATGCACAGTTTTTAATATAACACCAGCATTTTTAAACCCAAAACAATAAAACTACTTTACAAACAAAAGCAATTTTCCAAGCAAATGTAAGTACATAATGTGGAGATCCCCAAAAAGTACAGACATGCCTCACAGTGGCTTAGATTTTTTTCCTCATTCTCCATTCCCCAGTAATTTCTAACTCTTACATTTTTTTGCATAGTCTTTTGCTCCCTGATTGGTCTTGAGCATATTCAGTATATATGTTCAGTTCCAGTGTTTTTCTGGATTTGGGATGAATTCAAAAGACATCTGTGAAGTCAGAGAGCAGGTTTCCAGATGCTTGAGAAGGGTTGGGACCCTTACAACACTTCTGCCTTCAGCAAAAACGTATTTCAATATAATTATAGTAGATAGCTTTCAATATGTCATCTCTATTATAGCTGCTGTAAATTATAAAGTGAATTGCCTGTATATAAGTATTTCTTCTGGTACAAGCAAAGTGAGAAAGCTGCACAGAGCATGATATATCTTCTCCCTTTTAACTGAGAAGAAATGTTGCGGTCCAATTTCATTTTTAAAAACCAGTGTGCCCATTTCCTTTTGGTAGGGATGGGAAAACCAAGAGAAGCCTTCAATTCTTAAAAACAAGGCTTCTAAGCCCCTTGCTTAAGTTCATCAGGAATTTACCTATCCTAACAGTTGGGTCTTCAATCAAAAAAAAAAAAAAAAAACTTTGAAAGGTACCGTAAAGATATTTTTCAAAAGTTGTAGCCAATCAACAAGAAGGAGGAACCAGGCTTGCCTCTCAGCTAGAGGAGCACAATGCACCCAAGATGAAGTCTTAGGAGACAGCTACAAGCTTTGTAAAATTATCATATTCCTGTTGAGTGTCAGAATCAAGAAGACAAAAGGAAAAAAAATTGTTTTCTTTTGGGTGGTAGCAATGCTCAAGAATCTTACTCTAACATATAATATATTCCATGTCTAATATTCCAAAAGCATTCATAAATGAATTTAGATATTTAAAAATCATAAATCATTAAATCTGAGCTTATATAATGGAAACATATAATCAACATGATCAAAAGTTCAACATATGAACTTTTCTGGGAAAAAAGGATTTTAAAGACAACATGTTACATGCACGTGCACGCGCACACACACACACACACACACACACACAGTTCAGCCCTGCAGCTTGGATAAAATTTTCCTCAAATTATAGGTTCCAGTCTGTTCAGCTTTGTACATATGGTAGTACTTACACGGTATTTTAGTTTACTGCAGTAGTGGTATTTGTTAATTTTGTGGCATTCTAAATCTAAAAAGGCTTCAGATACATTTTGATTATAGGTTCAATGAAAAAGACAGTACAGTGAAAAACTAAAATTATTATGTAGTTTTTCTTGTAGTAAAGCTCAATGCAATTCTGTAATGAAGCCTCTATCTTAACATATATGTTCTATTTACCTTCTGTCACTCAGAATACTAATGATCACTTTTGCAAAGAAAACAGTTTTGTGGAAACAAAATGTTCTCCCATGTGCTTTGTTTCCATTTCAAATACAATCCACTAAGGGCAAATCCAAAATGTACTTGATTTGTTTCTGAATTCTACATTGGTAGCTACAAAAGTCAATGGTCAAGGATGGCATATTGTCAGAAACTGATTTCAATGTCTGATTCTGACACTAATAAATGACATTGGACAAATCATTTAACCTGTGAGTCTCATTTTCTCATCTCTAAAATGGAAATTACAGTATTATCTAGTTTAGAAATACAATCCCTTTACTTCATATAGCCTCTTTAGCCCTTCTTCTAACATCACAGTATATTCCTGAAAGATCCATATATTCTTGTACCCTAAACAATTGAAAAGAAAATTACTGCTTTATGGCAAAAATCATCAATCCTAATAACTTAGGAGAACTACAGATGGAAGAGCAGTAAAAGCCAGGTCCAAGACAGCAACAGAACTAAATGCTTCCACATAATTTCTAAAACAATTTAGAACCTATAGAGAAAAGTTTGTAAAGCAAAATTCTGCTGATTTGGGCCAGCAAGATAGTTCAGTGGACTAAGTGCCTGCTCAGGCAAGCACAGGGACCAGGGTTTGATCCCCGGCACCACATGCCATGCCGGCGTCGCCCCCAGGCGTGCTGAGTCAGCCACTGAGACCCAGCTTGGTGGCACATGCCTGTAATCCCAGCACTGGGAGGCTGAAAACAGGAGGATCACTACAAGTCCGAGCTGCATAGTGAGACCCTGTACCAAACACATTAAAAATTTTTTCTGATTCTTCCAATTAATCATCATACCACATGTATTTGTCCATAATATTGCAGAAATTTCATGTATTTTTGCTTCTGAAAGTACTTAAAAATAAGAACAAAATATGCATTAAATGGTTATCAGGCTACTACTATAACTAGAAATAACACTCATGATTTAGTTCCCAATTTTATATTTAATACTAAAACACACAAAAAATCTTAAGTGATACAGAACCTGTGTGTTACACAGGTGTATTTTTAAAGCAAAGAAACAAAAGCAAACAAATATCCTGTCCCCCTTAAAAATCCTGGTGATTTCATTCTAATATTAGCTGAGATTAGAGTTACTAAAAATCTAGGGAATTTATAAGTTTTTTTTCTTTTCCGTATTTAGTTACAAGGTCTATAGGATCTCACTAGATAGATCATATTTGTAGTGATTCTCCTGTTTTCAGCCTTCCAAGTGCTGGGATTACAGGCACATGCCACCAAGTCCAGTCCCTATTGCCGGCTCAGCATGCCCCATGGGCAGGGCCAGAATGGCAGGACAGGGATCAAACTGTGGCCATTGTGTTCTGCCTAATTAGGTGCTTTGGTCCACTAAACTATCAGGCTGGCCCCAATCTAGGGTATTTCTAAAGTAATGAGGCTCAAATTCTGTCCACTGACTAATGCCAGCCAGCAATGCCCAACTTCGAAAAAAGTGATATGGAGAAAATAACAAGGCAGAGGTGAAGAAACATGGCTAGGAATAGTGAGAAATCACCTTAATTCTTTAGCCAAAATGTGGGCCATTTGTCATCTAATATTATACTGTACATATTTTCAGGCAAGGTGAATGGTGATATCCACCTAGTAAATATGTACAGATGTATTTAACATAAAGTTTTGCAATTAGAATTATACTACAAATTAGAACCATTTTCTACTGTTTATGCTCAAGGCAACCTTTTCAACTATGATTTAGTCTGTTTACATTCAGTTATTCATATGTCAAATAAGAAAGCTAATTTTTTTCATATACATGTATATGATAATTTTTCCAAAATTCCTTTTTTAAAAAATGTATTTGGTACAGGGTCTCATTATGCAGCTCAGACTCATAGTGAACCTCCTGTTTTCAGCTTCCCCAGTGCTAGAATTACAAGGCATGTGCCACCATACCTGGTCTTGGTGGCCAGCTCAGCATGCCAGGGGGTAGGACTGGCGCTGACCTGTGGTTCAAAATTCTTATTTACATACTTTCTTCCAAAATTTATTCCTATAAATGAGATACACTTTAGATCCCACAAAGTCTTTATTTAGAAAAATAGAAAAAATTTTATAGTATTAAGTTACATTTCCTGTTAAGATCTAATACTCTATAAATCTTTCTTCTCTTTCTCTCAAAACAATAACCCCTGGGACAGAATTCAGCATTCAGTACCATATTATCCAGAGTATGAGAAAAGGCAATGGAGGTTGGGAAAGAAATGTAATACAAGTGAAACTATATAGTTAACTTATAAGAAAAACCAGTATTAAAACTGAACATGAGTTACTAGGGATTAGTGGAGAAAGTAAGATGGAGAGGGATGAAGAACACCCAAGAATCTTTAGGACAATGAAAATATTCAGTACAGTCCTATTAGGTTGTGTAATTGTCCAAGTCCATAAAATTCACATCATCAAGAATGAACCATAATGTAAGCTATAGACTTTAGGCAATGACACGTCAATGCAGATCCATCACTGTAATACTGTATCACTCTAGTGGGAGATGCTGATAATGGGCAGGGCTATGCATATGTGCCACCAAGGAATATGTAGATATGTCTATAATTCCCTCATAATGTCACTGTGAACCTAAAACTGCTCTAAGCACAAAAAGTCTTTTGAAAAGCTCATCAAGAACGTAAAATAACACTGTAGTAGATGATTATACCATGACTAAAACTTGCTTTCAAATTTTCCATCAGAAGGGCTGGCCAAATAGCTCAGTGGATGAAAGCACCTGCAAGCAGGAGCAGGGCCTGAGGGTTTGTTCCTTAGGCCTGCTGTGCTGGTCCCAGCCCCCGGGGTGCGCTGAGACTGCAATTGAGACTGGGTGTGGTGGTGCACACCTATAATCCCAACTCTTGGGAGGCTATAAACAGGCGGATCACTACGAATCCGATCTAGTAGTGAGACCCTGAACACTCTGGAAATTCTTCCCTAAAAATATAAATAAATAAATAGACAAACAAATAAATAAATAAATTTTCCATCAGAAAGTCTAAGGGAGAAATAGACAAAAAAATTGCAAAATGTTATTTTGGGTTGACTCCTATGAAATTATCAATATGCAAATTTCTTATTTGTGAGGCGCCGTATTCCTATGCTACGATGCCCAGGCTACTCTTGGTGGTTTTATTTATTTATTTATTTATTTAGGTGCTGGGGGAAGTGAACTCAAGATCTCTTGCTTGCCAGGCAGGTGCTGTACCACTGAACTATATTCCCTGCCCCCAGGCTACTCTTGGAATTCCAGCTTCCCAAGTAACCATAACTATAGACACCTGCTGGGATTACAGCACTGTGCCCAACTTCCAAATCTATCTGACCCTCAAAACTTTGTAATTGCATTGGATTCAACCCAATACTATTTCCTTATTTTTTGTGTATGTTTAAAAGTTTCCATTAGAATGGTTTCTTAAATTCCCTTCAAATGAAAATTCTAATCAAATGAGAGTTCTTCAAACTAAAAAGCATTTTAGCTTTAAACTAACTCAGTATATTTAAAATGAATCACCATTTTACCTTCTTAGCTTGAACCTAGAACCCACTTATCCTCCTCCATATTTTAATATCTCTGAAGTTTGGAAGCATTTTGTATTTAATGGGATGATTTAGTTAAATTGGCAAGGTTGAAATTTTTCTCGGTGGTACATAAAACAATACAGCTTAAACTCTAAGATACATTAGATTTGATGAAGCACAGTTAATAAAATTGCTGAGAACAGAACTTTTAATCCTTAATTTGTTTGTAATCATAAATTTAAATAACAATAAAAATACATAAATTTAGCACACAATGCTGAGTATGTTCTGTCTTAAGGTACCCATAATTATCCTGGGAGGTTTCATCCTTAGAAAGACAGTCAGAACCTGCTTACTTTGTGAAGTTAGCTCATTTCCTATATAGTAGTCTGGCATAGTCTATAAGAATTAATTCCTGGGAGGATTCTAGAGCTCACAGAATAGGAGATAAAAGCTCACTTATGCAATGCCTCCCTTCAAAAATTGTTAAAGTTTATGAACAAAGCCAGCATGTAAATGTAATTATACAGAGCTCTGAAGGTCACTAAATATGTAGTGAGTCTGAGGGTTTTGGGGTAGAAGATTACAGGAATAATAAGGGCTCGTGCATGTGAAGAATAAATAAAACTAAAACAAGTCAATGGGATAAGATAGGGTTAGCTTCACCTCCAAAATCTCAACAGGTCTTCATTTCATGACTTCAACAACTCATTTGGATCTTGGCATCATCCTTATATATTTTGCTCTTCATATTAACACCTACCCTTCACAGCCCTCAAAATCATTAGCACTGTATAGTAGAAGAGCAATAGAGGGTTTGTGCAGGACTATGAGAGTGGCGGCTGCTGACCTGTTCATATTTCTCCAGTTCTGTGTGATAGATTTGTCTGATCTGGGTCAATTTGGCTCTGTAATCTGAGTGTTCAATAGAGTTATCTGAAGAACCTCCAGAGGCTGCCGCGGCTGCAGCTGCTGCCGCCGATCCCCCACCTTTCTCAGGACCTGAAACCCCTTCTGCCAAAAGCATATTGTCCAGTCTCATTAGCTGGGGATCGGGAGGGTCTTCCTCCTGGGCTCCTCTGATGCTGAGACCTTCAAGGAAAAGAGAGACAGAGAAGAAGCGAGAAACAGAGGACAAACAGTGTGAGTATTTTGTTTATTTGAGAAAATGATCAAACAACATCAGTGTACTACAATTCATGCTGAGAACTTCATCATTCACATTTGATCAGTATGTCTAAGTACAAAAATTACTTTCAAAACAATACTGACATGCATTCCAAAATTTCTAATATTCTCCAAATTATCCCACATTGGATTCTTAGGAAAAGGTAATCCTGACTTCTTGGAATAAGCTAATCATATAAGTTTGTTAGATTTAGATGATTTTACCATAAAATAGAAAGGGGGAAATTGAGGGTTTAAAAAAAAGAAACTAATTTCAGAGATATACAAATACATTCAAAAGGTAGTTGCTCTATCTCTGTACAATTGGAAAAAGTCATAACTAAAATTCCACAAATTAATCCACAAGCTATACCCAAAAATTAGAAAATAAACAGGATTAGATGGCTTTTGCCATCATGGAATTTCAGAAGAAAATGTGTAAAATGAGGCACTAGCTATAGTTACCATATATTTAAGAAATTGTCAGCAAACTATAAAACCAGAACACTAAATACAGTATTAAAAATGTTCCACAGATGTGGAATACAGTGTTCGGCACAGTAGTCTCAATCTAATTTTGCTTTTAAATCAAAAACTTCCTAAGTGATGCCCAGTCAGCAACCTCTTCTGAGTACTATAGATCACAGCTGACAATTCATAGGTTTAATCAGGTCACACAGGCTTTCTGCCAAGATGTTTTCGACAACACAGAAGACAAAGTTTAAAAATAATTATCATGGTAGAAAAAGCACTGGAGTCATGACAGCTCAAAATCAGCATTTTCATTAATGTGTAACAGAACCTAAAATATCCCAGCCCAATTAACCTCTGTGAATCTGTTTAAAAGCAGGTTCCCCACACTATTTATGAGGCTTCTTGGGAAAGAGAGGGAGAGAAGTTGGCATCTTGCATGTTTGTATTTGGATTCTGCTTTTTACATCAGTGCCTGTTATTGTTTATCCACAGTGGTACACACTCTGTGTCTACTGCAGCTTACATGACAGTAACATCTATAAGCTGCCAAGTACTCAACTGATCACCAGCTCTGTGACTTCTTATGCTAACCTAAAACTACCATCAGTCCTTAAAGAACAGACTGCATCCATAGGTGTCCTGAATTATACCCACAGCCTGACAGCACTCTTGGTTATCTTAGCACACACAACTTTAATTTCCTCCCTTGAAATGAAAGTATATTTTAGAATAAGTTCAAATAGATAATGAAACAAACATAATAATTTAAAATTATATCTATTGCCTATTCAGAGGCAAATAGATAAGACCTAAAAACTATAATATACTAAGACAATAAATTCATTTAGGGAAACAAATTATATGTATGAGTCTAACAAGATAAAATTTGTATTAATGTATTCATTCACTGCTGATAACCAATTTGGCTATTTCTTTTAGAATAATAACAAAGAAAGCTGCCTAATACTGATCTAGAATGGCCTATATTGATTAAGTTGGTGTTTTAATATCTTTTATTTTCTTCTCTTCTAATTTACTAAGACATTTTAAATGTTATAATCTTGTGGCCTGAACATGCTCACAGTTCATACAACAAGTTTTCTGTGTCCTTGACATGCTGTAAGGGATTACTAAATAATCTTTCATCTTGCACTTTGGACTCTGTTTCATTTTATATTTGTCTGGGGGCTTCCCTAAGTTTATCCTTTTTAAATTCAATGTTTGCTCATATTTTTGCATATTTATTACTTATTTTATTTACAGATAATGATGCTTCTCCTAGGTGTGTGTGTGTGTGTGTGTGTGTGTGTGTGTGTGTGTGTTTAATCTACTTTCAAGGTTATGCCAGCTTTCTAATTTTTCTTTTGTATGTATTTAACCACAATGATCTTTTACCTATGGACATACGATGAATTTAATAGCAATGAACAGCCATACTTGATTACAAAATGTTTACATTCCTCTGTACTTCCCTATACAAGTGCAACAGACAAGAGAAGATGCCCCATGACTAATCATGGGGAAGCAGACAATATGGGAGACAGAAGTAAATTCATCAGGAAGAAATACAGAAGTCTCAAGTATATTTTTTATGCAACCTAGTATATAAATAAATTATCACCACTATACCAATAGGAAGCAACCCTTAATTTCAATAACAGTGGATACAAAAACAATTTTAAGTATAAACAACTAGCATAACATTTTCCTCTTGTGACAAAACAATTTTATTCCTAAAATCCTCAGTATATCAACATGCATTTGCCTCGAGAACAAGGAAAAACGTATTAATACAATCTTTCAGTACTTACTTTATAAATTATATGCATCAAATCTCATCAGAAAAATCATTTCCTGACAAAAAGTTCAGAGTCCGTTGCATGAAAAGTACTAAAACATTTTGCAATTAGGGAGCACTGACACTATCAATATCAACTCATTTTCATAACTACAGCCTGAAGAATGATTCCGAATTTTTTCTCTTTTAAGCAAAATTATGGTAATAAGAGTTCTAAATAGTAATATGTAGTTTCCAAAATTATTTAAAATTTTAACATTTATTTTCTTACTTTACATTTGAGTTATTACTGAATTCTTAATCCTCTCTATTCATGAATCCAATCAATTACTTAGCTTACTAACCTTCCAAAATC
>NDGM011230913.1:1075-11901 GCA_002564305.1 Octomys mimax | reverse complement strand
CAACTGTCTCATTACTATTTGTTTCTCAATAAAATTTTAAGAAAAAAAAAAAAAAAAAAAGAAAGTTTATAACCAGATTTCATTAGAACGTACAGAAACCCTTACCAGGTTGCTTAAAATATTTTTAAACATTTAACCAGTCTTCTCTGGCTTAGAACACTGTAGTACAATATCAGATTATATTTATTATCATGCTTAATTGCCTTATTATTTTTATTCAAACTATAAGGTCAGACTTATTTCGAGTCTAATTATTTTATTATTATGAAATGTTATGGAGGACAGTTTTGAAATAACATTTCATGTTATTACATAACATTATACTTTTATAATTCCAACAGGTGGAATAAATAAAACATTAGGATCTTTCTTAGAAAGTTTGACACATTGAATTTCTCTCTAGTTTTTTAATGAAAAATCAAATGTTACATTCACAGTAAGATACAGATTATCTTATGATACTTCTCTTTCCTTTTGTACAGGTTAGCACTCTCTCCCCCAGCACAAATATCCAGGAATTTGATTTCAGATGCTCACCCTGACATTTCAGTGGGGGCCCCTAAAGCAGAAGAAATGACTTTCTCTAATTTTGTGTTTTTCTTATGAAATCAATGTATTGTCTTGGGGCCAGGGGCGTAGCTCAGTAGAATAAGTGCTTGCCTGGCGCCCTGAGTTCAATCGCCGGTTCAAAAAAAAAATTCCATATACTCAATTCCTTTTATTAATGTGTTTAATGCCTCTGAGTGCTCTGAGTGCTTCATGCCAATGAAATATGTGAATCTTTGGAACTCAACACACTAGCTTAACCCCCCAGGAGTGTCCTTTTCCAGGGTTACATGAGTGAAACACAACAGAGGAGACTAGTTTTATAGGAGATGAATCTCAGGAAACAGATATCATTATAGCACTGAAAAAAAGAAATCAAATACTTTGGAACTGACACATACATAGATACATAGATCTAGACCTAAGCACAGTGTCGGAAGACAATAGAAAGGCAAGAAAGACTGCTCATAAAAAATATTTTAATCCAAAGCTAAAGTAAAAAACATGTTAAAGGAAGCTCAGGCTAGGTGCTTTTGAATCCAGTAAAATATATTTTAATGTAAATATCAGAAGTTGGTATTTGTAGCTGAATGTTAAATGTAGTTTAATATATCTAATGTTCATGGGTATTTAAAAAGTGGGCCTTTTTATTTATTGGACAAGGCAATCAAAGACCAAAGCTATTTTCCTACAATGTTAAGATTTTAAAGATCCATAGATCTTTGAAGAAAAATTAATATTCATATCTTTGATTATGCATACTAAATTTTAATCTGTACAATTGATATACTGAAGTGCACTTTGTACAACACAAATCTGATAACTCAGGAAAAGTAATTGAGTTTTTCTGTATTATGTGTGCATTCTTGTGGCCTTAAGAAAAATGTAAGACCAAGGAAGTGGTTTTCAAAGCAGCAGAACATAAAATTTAGGCCCCAAGGAAATCCTAAATAATATCCTAAAGAGTATCTTAAAGAGTAAATAATTTCGTGTCTTGAAAAAAGTGGAGAAATAAATATAAACTTTTCCTTTGCTACTGTGTAACTTTTTATTTGTATGGCTGCTTGTGGAAGAGTTACCAAAAAGAAAACTCTTTTTTAGTTACAAAATACCTTAAAATCTGAGAACAGAGGAAAAAATATAACATTATTTTGTGTACCTTTATTATATGTCCCAGCAGAGTGGGAATATTTGCTCCATTTCCCAAACACACCAATTTATGGCTACTTGATAGGGTGCAGACCCACTGAGTTTGGCTGTGGTCATCCCAGCAACTCTGGTACAATCCACTTCCCTCACTCATGAGCAAGGACTTGTAGATGGGAAAATCCTCACCCTGCCAAAGGAAGAGTAACTATTCCCTGAGAAAACTCAAATACCATTTCAACCCCCCATGGTCTAGCTCCCCAAAACTACCTGTTAATTAAAATCACAGAGATTTTAAAAATGTGAGTTTTTCAATGGATGAAAGCCTCAGTATGAGAGGAAAAAGACAAAAAGGAACATGCATTTTTAGAGGTGAGAAAGTAAAGAAAAAAAGAAAGAAAATGATTGGGCCCTTCTCAGTGCATAAGTCTATTTAGGTATTATGAAATACTCACTTTGAATATTCTACTGGTATTTTTTCAAAATATATTATGATTCTTAGATTTTTTTTGAATAATTTGTTTAATTTCATAAATAATCATTAAAGGAATTAAATAGTAGGTACAAAATTGAAGTCATAATATACTCAATATTTATCACTCAAATATAATAGCTACTCCTTTTCTAGATATCTTTCCAAAAGAGTTAAAGACATCATACCACAGTGATGTATGCATACATTTATAGCAACACAATTCATAATTCATAAATCTTAACAGCAGGTTAAATGTCCATTAACAACTGATGGATAAAAAAATGTGGTATTTATACACAATATAGTAGTATTCTGCCATAAAGAAGGATATACTTGAGTCATTTGTCAGAAAATGGATACACCTTGAGACCATAACATTAAGTGAGTTCATACAAGCTTAAATACCACATAGCTTCCCAATATACACATACACACACACAAACACACACAGAATTTTACTAAACAAAATGATAGGAATTCAACAATGGTTGTTATATTAATTATTACTGTTTTTGAATTAGTTGTTTAGTATACCAGATATAAGCATGAAAAATTGATCCAAGCAATTATTCAAAATTCATAAAGAGACAACAAAAAAGTTAAGCACTAAATTCTTTAAATAGACTAGCAGAAGTCAACAGTGCAATTATCCAAGCTATCCTGTTATATATAGATAGATGAAAGATGATAGGTAGATGGATAGATAGATAGATAGATAGATAGATAGATAGATAGATAGACAGACAGACAGACAGACAGATTTATTTTACCCTTCTTTGTTTATTTTCTCCTTTCTCTAGTCCCTATTACTCCTTAACTTTGAAGAGGTTCTTCTTCTCTCACTGTATCTATTGTACCTTTCAGATTACACTTAGTCTTTCAAGTTCTTTCACTAGGAAGACAAGACATTTATTCATGCAAGTCTGATTTATTTCACTTATGAATACGGTCTCTAGTCTCAACCATTTACATATAAAAGCCCCAAGTGTATGGGTTTTTTTTTTTATAGCTGAGTAATTCTTCATTGTATAAAAATACCACAACATTACTATCCTTTCCTTAGTTGATGGGTATTTAACTTTTTCCCAAGATTTAGCTATTTCAAATTGTGTCACTATAAACATGGGTGCACATATAACATTGTGGTATGATATTTTCAGTTCTTTTGGAAAAATTCACAGGACAATTGCTGGGTTAAATGGGATTGCTCATCCTAATTTTTTATAAATCTCCTGCACTGATTTCCATAATGGTTGTACCAGTCTAAACTCCACCAACAGTGGAAAAGAGGTCCTTTTCCCCACAGCCCCATAGCTCCTCCAGCATTTGTTACTGGTTTATATCTTCTTTTTTTATTTTTCAGTTTACTTCTTGAAGTTAGCCATTGTTTCTGAGGTGAGATATATTCTCAGTGTTGTTTTAATTTGCATTTCTTGAAAGACCAATGATGTGGAACATTTTTTCCTATATTTGCTTAACTTTTGTATTTCTTCATCTGAGAAGGATATATTTATCTGGCATACTTGTGTTTGATTGGGTCTTTGAATTTTGTGGAAACAATTTATTTTTAATATATATTCTAGACAGATGTGCTTTGTCTGAGGGACTGTCAGCTAATTTTTCCCCCAATTTGTGAGTTTTCATTCTACTCAGTTGTTGATTTCTTTTGACATGCAGAAACTTTTCAAAAAGATGAGAAAATAGTTGTTGATTCTTTGAAGTATTTCGGGTGCAGTTTAGCTTTTGTTCATGAAATCTCTGTCTGCCTGTATATTTTCAAGATTTCTACATACTTTCTCCTCAAGAAGATTTAGTATTATCTGTTTTAATATGTATGTCTGATCTTCTAAAATGTTCCAATGATCCTCAAGTCTTTTTTTTTTTTCCAGTACCACTCTGATGTTATCAAAGTAGCTTTGTAGTATGATTTCAAGTCAAGGATTGTGATGTCTCTCTTCTTTCCTTTGTTTCTCAGAGTTGCTTTTGCTATTCTAGGTCTCTTCTGGTTCCAGATGCATTTCAGTAATTATCTCTAGATCTGTGAGGTATACTAAATATATTTTTATTGGGATTGCATTGAATCTGTACACAGAATATTTTTCCATTTTCAGAAATTTTTTTTATGTATTTAGGAAGGGGTCTACAGGGTCTCTCTACAAAGATCAAACTCATAATGATTACCCTATTTTCAGCCTCCCAGGTGTTGGGATTACATGTGCGTGGCATGCCCAGTCTCCATCACTGTCTCAGGCACTCCCCGGAGGTGGGGCCAGCACAACAGGCCCAGGGATCGAATCACAGCCACTGCGCTCTGCCTAAGAAGGCACTTTAGTCTGCTGAGCTATCTAGCCAGTCCTCATAAACCTTCTTATATATCTCTTTTCAGAGTACTATAATTTTTACTGTATAGATCATTTATTTCCTTTGTTAGACTGATTCTCATGTATTTCATTTTGAGGGATGTTATTGCAAAAGGCATGTTTCCCCTAATTTTTTTCTTGGTTTGTTTATGTACAGAAATGCTATTGATTTTAGAATGTTAACTCATAACCAGCTACACTACTGAATTTGGTTCTTAAATCTACAAGTCTTTTCTTGAAGTTTTTCAGTTTTTCTATGTAGAGCATTATATCATCTGAAAATAATGATAATTTCACTTCTTCCTTTCCGATCCTTACTCATTTTATTTCTCTTTCTTGTCTAATTGCTATGACTAATGTTTCCAGAACTGTATGAGTAGGAGCGATGACTGAACATCCTGGTCATGTTCCTGATTTTAAAGTAAAGCCTTGTAGTTTTTGTCCATTTAGTATGATATTGGTTGTTGGTTTGTCATAGCTGGCTTTTATCAGGTTGAGGTAAAGACCATATATTCTGAGGTTCTGTAGGGTTTTTATCATGAGCGAGTGCTGGATTTTTTCTAAAGCTTTTTCTGGACCTATTGAGATGATCATGCATTTTTCGTCTTTGGCTCTATTGATGTGTATATTACATTTATTGAATTGTGTATAGTGAGCCACCCCTGCATTTCAGGGATGACTCTTTCTTGGTCATGATATATAATATTCATGATGATGTGCTGTTTTCTGTTTACTAGTATTTTTTTGAGAATTTTTGCATATATGTTCATTAGGGAGATTGGCCTGTAGTTTTCTTTTTGGTTACATATTTCTTTGATTTTGGTAACAGAATAATTGCCTACAGGAATGAATTTGGGAGAATTAACACCCTCTTACTTTTAACTTCACTGAAGAATTTGGAAAGAATTGAAATTAAATCTTCTGTTCATTTAGTGTAAAAATTCAGGTATGAATTCATCAGGACATGGACTTTTCTTCATTGGCAAATTTATAATTACATTTTAATTTCATTGACTCATATTAGGTTATTCAGAACTTTTACATCTGCTTGATACAGATTTGAACAGAAATTGATCCATTTCTTCTGTGCTTTCCATCTTGTGAGAGTAAAGATTTTCAAAGTAGGTATTGATGAATGTTATGGTTTGTGTCTAGCTTTTGTCCCAAAGCCTCATGTGCAGTCATTGCGTATCCATATAGAGTTTGTGATTAATTTATGATCCCATGCTGGCATTGTGGGTGTGAGTGGTATACCTGCCCTGGGATGGATAGTCTGAATACAATATAAGAAAGAGAGAGAGGCTTTCTAGCTCCATCAGTCGCTGCTTCTCCCTTTGTTCTTTGCTATTTTCTTATTCCATGAGCTGTTGCCCTCTGCCATGTGCCACCTCCCTTAGAGCTAGCTGAGTATGGACTGAAACCTCCACTAACTCTGAGCTAAATAAACCTTTCCTTCTTTCATTTTGGATGTGAGGTACTTTGTTCCAGCAACAAAAGAAAAGTAACAAAGACAAAGATCTTCAGAATTTCTATGGCATCTGTAGTGATTTTACCCTCTTCATTCCTTATTTCATGAATTTGATTTTTTTCTTTTGGGGGGGCTTTTTCTTTCCTTTTTGATAAGGTTGGGTAGAGCTTCATCAATTTTATGTATTGTTTCAAAGAACCAACTCTTTGATTCATTTATTCTTTGTATTGTTTTCTTTGCCGCCATTGCATTAATTTCTGCCTAAATCCTTATAATTTCATGCCTTGTTTGAGCTTTGGGCTGACTTGCTGTTCTTTTTCAAAAAGCTTGAGGTGCAGCATAAGATCATCTATTTGAGTTTGTGCTGTTTTCCTAATGTGCAAGTTTACTGCTATGAATTTTCTTCCTAAGATAGCTTTCACTGTATCTCATTTATTCAAGTAAGTTGTATATATCTGCATTTTTGTTTGATTGTAAATATTTTTTATTTTCTTTAGTTTCATCTGTGACACACTGGTTGTTTTAAGAGGCTGTTATTTAATTTTCATGTATTATACTGTTTCTGTGGTTTCTTTTGTCAGTAATTTCCATATTTTTTGCACTGTGGTCAGTATTCATGGAATCATTTAAATTCCTTTGCATTTACTTAAGCATGCTCTGTGCACTAGTATATGGTCCATGTACAGTTGAGAAGAATGTGTATTCTGTTATTGTTGTGTAAAACACTGTAAAGTTCTTCTAAGTCCATTTCTTCACAAGTATGGTTTAGTTCTATTATTTATTTATTTATTTATTTATTTATCTTTTGCCAATTGTTGGCCCAGTTGATACATCTCTTTGTAAGAGTGTCATGTCAAAGTCACCCATTACAACTGTATTTTTGTTCATCTGATTTTTCATGTCTATTAAAATTTGTCCTATTTACAAGGGTATTCCTACATTGGGTGCATATATATTTATTATTGTTACATCTTCCTCTTGAAGTTGTCCCTTATCAATTATGTAGTGATCTTCTTTACCTCTTTGAACGATATATAAGTTGATATTTTCAGCAACCAGGATAGCTACCCCTGCTCTTTTCTGATTTCCTGTGGCATGAACAATTGTTTCCCATCCTTCAACTTTCAGTCTGTGAATTTCCTTTTGAGTTAAATATGTTTCTCATATGCACGATATTGTTGAATTTTGTTTCCTAATAAAGCAGGTACTACTTATTGTTGTGTACTACTCTCCTACAGTGCTTTGTTTTCACCTCCTTCAATGCTTGCCCCATTTGCTAAACTAAATGAAGCAGGGTGATTGAGTCTGTCTGCAGAACTTTGGTGTTGTGATTCACATTACAATTAGGTGAAGTTTGAAAGTCACCACTGGCTTAATCTGCTGTCGGAGACTTCTGTTCTCAAGCTGCATATCTAGTCTCCATTCAAGGCTATGATAAGTGGGAAGGTCAGGTGCCAGTTAATTTAAAATAGTTCTGATCTCCTTTTTCTTGTCCCAGTAAAGTTGAAGCAATAATTTGTTTAATTCTGTAGAGAACCCCTAAACAGAAAGAGCTTCTTGGAAACCTAGTTCAGATATTATAAAAGCTTTGAGCTCTCATTGAGAAGAATGATTAATCCTTCCACACCATGCTGGACAGTGTCACTACTCACATTGAGTTTTCTGGTGGCCCCTTCATAGATGTTAGGGTTTGACCTTCCCTCAGGAACTTCCCTACAATACACCCAAACTCAGCAACCACCACACTGTTCACTAGCAGCAGGAAAATCAGGTGGTCCCTGTACACCCCTCAAAAGTCCAGCAGCATCTTGTCCTCCCAGCCAATTTCACCCATGGCACCAAAACCACCCCAAAGTTGTTGAATTTTTATTTTCTTGGTCCTTTTTATTTTTTTCTGTGTTATTTTTAAAAGGTCTTTCCTTTCATGATTGCTAGCTGTGATGTTGTCTTCAAAGAATGAAAGTATCTGTCTTTAATTTTGTTCAAGCAGTTTTGCCAGCTTTCAGTGGAATTCTTAATTTCCTGTCTATCTGAATCTGTTTCATACATTGTAATTCTTTCCAGCATTGTTCATTCAATGCTTCCATCATTTTTGTACTCTCCTCTAATTTTTTATCTATGTCTTCTTTAGATGTCCTGAGAAATTCTTTCATGATTGTTGACATTTCTTTTTTAACCTGAGATTATTTGTGGTCTGATTTTTTTTTCTAGCTTGATGGAGATGTTTCTTTACCTCAGTCACCATTATCTCAGTAATCCCAGATTTATAACTTCTTCTATGTCCTTGTTTCCTGAGCTATGGCCTGAAAGCCCAATAATGGTGACTGAGGTGTTTCTTTACCTCAGTCACCATTATCTCAGTAATCCCAGATATATGACATGTTCTTCTATGTCCTTCTTTCCTGGACTTCTTCTGGGTGGGCTGGGGTCTGAACTTCTCTTTTTCTCTTTCATTTTGACATTTTCAAAGCTCTCAAAGTTTACCAAGGCCAGACCCACTCCTTCAATGGTAGAGGAGCAGGGCATGGGTCATTGAGACTCCTTCGATGATGGGAGTGGTAGGTCACAGCTTAGCAAAGCTCCTGCAAAGTGGTGTTGGATGGGCTCACTCAGGCCTCCAGTGCTGTCTCAGGCTCAGTGTGGCTCCCACAATGGTGGGGCTTTCAAGGCACAGCTCAGTAAGCCTCTCATAAGGATTATTTTTTTGGAGGGGGGGCCACTTATGATGCCTTCAGGGATTGAGGATGATGGGCTCAAACGACAGCATCCTGAGCCTGGCTGTTTTGTTTCAGCAGGCACTTAAACACCTGAGCTAATGGGCAGGCCCACAGCAAGCCTCTCATGATGTGAGGATATATACTATTTTAAATAGTAATTATTTTTAATTACTCATTATTTTCAGAATATTATATAATCATAATCTAGGAGCTGGTTAGGTGACTCAGTTATCCTTAGAATTATTTTATGATCTTAGTATCTAATCAATTAGACTACTACCAGATTGTTAAATTCTGATAATTTGTTTCACTTTATTATATATGAATACAGATAAGTTTAATGAATTTTTAAAATCCAGAACAGATTGTGCCTTAGATTGTGTTATTGATTTGAAAATTATTGCTTCAATAAACCAGAATTATGAATTAGAACTCTGAGGAAACATCAATTTTTTTAAATATTTAAAGTATCCTGCCAGGCAAGCACTTTATCTCCCCAGAACTAAAATATCTCAATATTACTATAAAATTGATGCTGTTTCTCACAATGTCTAAAAACAAGAGTTAAGCATAGAGTGTGTATGTGGGTGGATTTTTATTCCATTCTCTTATTTCATATAACAAGAAACAGAAAATATTGCATTTTAACATAGAAATTACAGTATTTTTAAATACTCAATATTTTGACAGTCATAAACATGAAATAACAAATTTTATCATGTATCTTGATTGCTATGTCTTATTTATTAAAATGCATATTTCAGTTTTATTTGAATCCACATGTACAAATTTATCTGTCAAAATATATTTCAGGTTTAATGTCTATCTTGTTAGAATAGCTATTAAAAAGGAATCAAACAAATGTTGGTCAAATTCTGAGAAAATAGGAACTCTTCTACATTTATTTAGGAATGGAAGCTAGTATAAATATGACAAATTATTATGACGACTTCTCAAAATAAAAATTCCATCTGACTGAGATGTACCTCTTCCAGGTTATCTTCCCCTAAAAATTCAAATTATTCTATGTCCGTGGTCCGTGTTTACCCATTTTTTCAGCAGCAAAATTTGCAATACTTAAATTATGGTGGAAGCTCATATGTTCATCAGCAAATTCAAAAAGTCTTAAACAAAAATCCAGTTTGGAGGGGAGAAGCTCTAATCACAAACTTTTTCTAAAATACACTAAGATAAACAATTGAATTATCCCTATGACTTTATGTAGCATTTAAAATGTTGAAAGAGTATAAAAATATTATTTTTCATTGTTTTCAATGAACACAATTAAATAACACCCCTCTGTTGAATCCAGTCCACTCTGTGTACATATAAAGATATTACATTTCTTTCCCCAAACCCCAACAATGTTCCACTAATATTACAAGATTTCTTCAGAAGCTACTTCCTTCTCTCATCTCCATTAATCTATTCTAAACATTTCACTCAGGATACCAATTAAAGTGAAACCTACTAATACCAACTCAGATGTTAGGTGATTTTAAATGAAGACATAACTTGATTTTAAAATGCACTGATTTATACTCATTGTTATTTGAGAAAAGGTCAGAGCTCTTCAGAGCATTTAGTATTGTGATGCCAAATTGATTAGAGATATATTGTTATTATAGGATATATTATTAATCTTAACAAATGAAAGTGTATGTACTAGTAAATGATCTTCCTTAAATTACTGTGCTATTTTCATCTAGTCATGCTATGGTTAATAGGGGCATCATCTATCTCCTCACAAATGAACAAATATGTGCAAAGAAGAATTATGAAAGTGCAAAGATCTCAGTACACCACAATTTCTAACATTCATTGCCAATTCTTTGTGTTCGTTGTGAATTTGTCAGATATTAGTGATCACATAAAATTACACACCATCTTGGATTTTGAACAACGTTGAACACTTGCAGTTCACATAGTACCAACACTTTTTCACAGAAACATCAATCACAATTAGATACACAATGTTTTATTTTTATGATGGTAAGTTTTGTGATACATAATGGCTACAATCTCTTTCTTCCTTCCTCCCTTCCTTCCTCCCTTCCTTCCTCTCTTTCTTCTTTCTTTCTTTCTTTCTTTCTTTCTTTCTTTCTTTCTTTCTT
>NDGM011230877.1:399-14534 GCA_002564305.1 Octomys mimax | reverse complement strand
GGTTCGGTCCTCAGCACCAAAAACAAAAAATAAACCTCCCCTAAAAAACAATTCAACCAAAAAGTCCAGCCAAATATCTCAGCAAATTAAAGTGCTTACAAGCAGGCACAGGGGTCCAGGGTTCGATCCCTGGGGCACGCTGAGATGGCAATTGAGATTGGGCGTGGTGGTGCGTGCTTGTAATCCCAGCTCTTGGAAGGCTGTAAACAGGTGGATCAGTATGAGTGTGATCTAGTAGTGAGACCCTGAACACCCTGTAGACCCTTCCCTAAAAAATACCACAAAAGAAGAGGAAGAAGAAGAAAGAAAGAGAAAGAGAGAGAAAGAAAGAAAGAGAAGGAAAGAAAGAAAGAAAGAGAGAGAGAGAGAGAGAGAGAAAGAAAGAAAGAGAGAGAGAAGGGAAAGAAGGCAATGATAGCAATGGAAAGGAGACAGTAAGTGAGAGTTCAGGTTTCCTATGGAAGTGGTGAGTGCATCCACTTGGTGTCTGCTGGTTCTCAACACGAGTGACTCATAGAAGCCACACAAAGCATAATTCCATCAAAATCTGAGTTCACTAACACCTCAGGAAAATTACTTATCTCCTCCACTCTCTGTCTCTCTGCTTCCTATCAGTGCATGTCACTTTCCAGCATCCCTTCCCATTGGCACCAGAAGCTGAAGTGCCAGGGGCACCATGTTAATTAACTGTCCTTGGCCTGTGAGCACAGGTGTGCTGTTGTCAAGATTTCCACGCCTGGGGAAAAATCTGCTTTGGCTCCAGTGGCACTTCTGCTGGTCCAGGTTCCGAGAGCTTGCTTACTCAGATGCTTCTTAGGCATTTAGTATTTTCATTATTTCAATTTGCATTTCTCAGACTTGAGAACAAGAAGTGGCCTTAGACATCGTCTAACCCAGAGCTCCTCAAAGGTTAATGTGTTGAGGAACCTTGGTAGAATGTAGATTTTGATTCTGCAACTCTTTAGCAGCTGCAACAGCTTCTCAAAATGTTAAACAGAGAGTTACTGTGTGACCCAGCAATTCCACTCCTAGGCTGCACCTAAAAGAGATGAAAACATCTGTCTAACAAAACTTTTATAACTGTGTTATAACAGTGTTACTTGTACAAGCCCAAATGTAGATAAATCTCAATCATCAGCTGATGAAGAGAATATAAGTACGCTGGAATATAAGGATGTTGGAATATAAATATTCTTATACAGTGTAATATTATTCATCCACAAAAAGGAATGACACACGGGCACATTGAATTACACAGATGAATCACATTATGCTGAATGAAGGAAGCCAGTCACAAAAGACAGCAAATTACACAAGCCCATTAATATAATATTCCAAAATAGAGAAATCTATACAAATAAAGGAAGACTCATGGTTGCTTAGGGCTAGAGTGTATGGGAGACAGATGATAGTGGAAACATACAGTGTAGGAGACCAGATGAGGATTGAGGCCTAATTGACCTCCTCTGTGAGCACAAAGGAGAAAGGCAACCTGTGGGGGGAGGGGAAGTGGGTGATGGCATTGCCAAGTCTAGGGAAAAGCCAATATAGCTGAGACCAGATTGTTCACCTAGACATGTACTAATAGGTCATGGAAGGTAGATGGGTTTTGTGTTACTTTAATTGCTTGTACAAATGTTTCACTGAAGAAGAGCAGAATGAGTCAGATTCTCAGGGCTCCTCTGCCCACTAGAGGCAAGAGCCCTCTGGCTGCCCCCTGACTCTGTGTCTGTCTTTCATTCTCATTTGCCCTCCAGGTCATGGTGACAAACTGGCAGGACTAGGTCCCTACAAGTGGTGCCTGGGTGCAGAAAGGCTGGAGTGGGCTGGATTCCCAGAGATTGGACTAGGGCAGGGACCTGGGGCCAGTAGGCAGACAGATTTGCTATAATAATGCATTTCCTTGAAGGTACTTAGTGCACATATCTGTGAATGTACCAATAGCCACTGAATTGTATGGCATATGACTTATAAGACAAAACAGCAGTAAATCATTAAAGATTTAAAATCAGTACAATATCAATATCACAATCTGTTGACCTTGCTTAAAGCTGGCTGTGTGACTCTGGACTAGGTGGTGTCTGTTGTCTGTCTTTGCTCCACTTGCCTCTTCATTCTCACATTTGATGCTCTTTGTTTAATTTGTCTTTCCTTGTGCCATAGTTTAGATCTAGAAGGTTCCCCAAAACCCATGTGTTGAAGCCTTAGACCCTAGCCTGGTGCTATTGGGGGGTGGTGGGGCCTTTAAGATGCAGAAGTTAGTGGGATGATTTTAGGTCACTGGGGATGTGCTCTCAAAGGGGACTGAGGGCCCTTCTCTCTTCTGTTTCTCAACGGTAGCAGTTTACCCCAACATGTTCCCCCTCCTAATGCCATCACCTTGCTTCTTGTCCCTTTCCTGCTTTTTGACCCACATGGCATCCTTTAGTTGGGCTGAACTGCCTTCCTAGCTCTCTAGGCATGTTGCACAGATGCCTTTCTCCAAACCTGAGCACTATTGTTCCACTTCCACACATCTATTGCACAGGCTGTTGGCCTTCCCAACCTTACTTGCACTGCTGCAGGAAATAGTCCACGTGGCAACCCAGTCAGGCTCCTGGCTCCAGATCTCAGGGCCAGCACTTACCTTTTCTGGTCTTATTTTGCTCTCCTATAAGTGATGAGGTTGGACAACCATCATATTCTCAAAAAAGAATTCCCTGAGATGTTCATAGGGTTTTTCACAAGAGTGTGGTGTGGTTGGTTAAAGTTGTGGAATGTGAGATCAAATAGGCTTACTCATTTCAGTGCTTCTCAGAGCCTTTAATGTGGTAATGGACACCCTGAGCCACCAGCAGGAGAATCTTGTCTGTAGCCTTCCTTAGGCTTTTAAAACCCCACGTACATACACACTTTAAAAGAATAGCTTGCCTTGTGCAAGTATGGCCTGGAAATGCTACACCAACTGATAGCTCAGGATTCTTCTGGATCCCAAAACAAATATTATTATAAAATCTGCTGTCTTCCTAAGAGGTGGTTTCCAATGCTGTGAAGCCATCTTGACTTATGTACGTCTTGTGGAGCATTTGCATCATCCTACATTATGTGGTGAATGAAAATCTTGTTTTTATTTCTGTCCAACATGATATAATGGAAAGAAAAATTTGGCCCCAGAGTTAATGTATCTGAGTTCGTATTTGGCTTCCCTTACTGATCCTTCTGTTAAGGGTGCTATAACAGGCCATGGGTTAGGTGGCTTATAAACAACAGAAATCTGTTTTTCACAGCTCTGGGTGTCTGGTTAGAGTCAACTTTCTAGTTCAGAGAGTTCACCTTGCTTCGTACACAGAAAGGGTCCACCTCAGGCCTCTTATAAGGGAAGTAATCCCCATTCACAAGGAATCTGCCCCTGTGAACTGAGCACCTCATGGAGGTTTCACCTCCTAATGCCATCACCTTGCCGGCTAGTATTTCAACAAATGAATTTTGAGGGAACACAAATATTCAGCCCACTGCCCCTGCCATAGCCTTGGGTAAGTAAAAATCTCAGAGTCTTGGTTTCCTCATCCTAAAATCAGAAGACCAGGAGAGGGAGGGGAGGGAAAGAGGAAGAAGAAGCGTACTGAGATGTGTTCTGTAATGTACCAACTCCAAGCAAGGAATACAAACATTCTGTATTCGAACATACACTAATAAAGTTTTAAAAAAAAAATAGGAATACTAGTGTCCAACTTGGAGGATGGTGAAGAAATCTTGTGGCACCTGGTGCACATCCACTTACCAGAAGCTGTCCTCATCATGACTACTTTGGAACAGATTCATTTTCCCATCTCCTGTAGGCTCCCCAAGGGCCTCACAAGGTCACAGGTCACTATGTTGGTGCTCACACACTTCCCAGTGCTGTTGGGTAGGAATCCTGGCACCTTTTGGTTGGTAGCTTTATGCACACCTGTGCAGGATCCATACATTAGTTTCATATGGATTTATTGAAGGGTGCTGAGGTAGGATGCCAAGTGAACTAGGGCAGTGACATTTATAGAAAATCTGTGTTCCTCCATGTGAAACTCCAGGGGAGTCTTTTAAATTCTACTTTGGTGAAGTAGGGGAAGAATGAAAAGGAACTGTTGGCTAAGAAGAGGGTGGCAGGTTCCTGTAGACAGTGGTCACATTGGTGCTTTTCAATCTAGCTATCTCCTATCTGCCCATCAAATCTGATAATTTCTCACAGACTAGCAATTATGAAGGACATTGGGCTAAAGTACCTATGGTTTCTAGCTTTGTACATGCAGTTCGTGGAAAGTAAAGGATTTATATTTACAAAATGACTCAAGAGTAAAAAAAAATCAATTCAGAATCTGTCAGATTCTCCTAGAGCCCTTAGATAAGGACAAGTTCCTTTGATTTCTGTGCTCTGGTAGCCTCTGCTCCACTTGCCTCCTCATTCATCACATTTGGTGTTCTTTGTTTAATTTGTCTTGCCTGGTGCCATAGTTTAGATCTAGAAGGTTCCCCAAAACCCATGTGTTGAAGGCTTAGACCCTGGCCACCTGGTGCTATTGGGGGGTGGTGGGGCCTTTAAGATGCAGAACTTAGTGGGAATATTTTAGGTCACTGGGAATGTGCTCTCAAAGGGGACTGTGGGCCCTTCTCTCTTCTATTTCTCCACCGTAGCAGTTTACCCCAACATACGCTTCTGTGACTACTGAGCATGCACTAAAAACTCCAAAACTGTAGGCACAAATACACTGGTGCCTTGGGTCATGAGTGCTTTTGATTGCAAACAATTTGGTTTGCCAACAGAGAAAGCTCCCAGTTCTGTAGACTCCTGCAGAAGACTAAGAGAACTGCTTCCCTGTCCTTGTTCCAAAATAACCATTAGGGTATTGCTGCATGGTAAAGCAGCGGATCACAGGCAGTACCGTGAACAGAGGCACTCGTTCACCTAGTCCCATCGCTGACTACTTGGGCAGCCTTGGACTAATCAGCCTTCATCCAGTCCTGTGCCCGGAGTGGAATAAGCTTTTGAAAAATGTGTTATTATTAAATATAGTGTCATAATTCATATTCTCAGTACACACAACCAGAAACCCATAAAATAAAGGCTTGGGGTAGATAGCTTTGGTAAGTTTAGATAGTTGTGTTGACTTGTCTATCCCAGCGCAAGATAGTCCCAACACAACTGGACATGTGACTTTGTGCAAGTCCTTCTCAGTGTACCAGTCCTCTTCTCTCTGAAATGAGGATTATATCTGCTATGTCTAGCTGGCTAAGTGTGTAAAACTACCTAACAAAGCTATGTGATATTTCATTGTGGCAATCTTAGCTGAAGCACTTTGAGCAATATGAAAGTCTTACAAATGATGTACAAGTTATTTTCATGAAAACTTCACCACAAGCTACTGCTAAGAATGTGCATAGTACCTGGCACGTATGTCAGGTTTTCTTTTGGTTCCCTCTAGCATAGAGGATATTAATTATACTGAGGGAAGAAGGGAAGGAAAGATATGCCTTCACCTCCTTGAATGGAGGGATGGAGAGATAGAAAGCTTTCCCTTTGATTAACACAGTCACTGTGATACACAGAGCATATGACTTCCAGGAGCCTGTTTCCTTAACTGCATAATGGAAGACAACCTCCCCCAATATCCCCAGCTCAGTTTTTTTTTAACCTGCTGCATAATATAGCATCTCAGAGAGAGAGCCTAAAGTGTCTAGAGATGACATGATGGATCAATCAGCGTGGCTTTTCCTTCTAGAGTGATAATAGCAATGATAATAGAAGACTTGGTCTGTTGCTTGAGTGGAAAGCCCTCAAGGGGCTGTCCATTGAGTGTCACTCTATATCACACATTGTGCTAAGACTGGGGGGTTAAAATGCTTTGTGCAATCCAGAACTGGAGTTTCATGTAAAACAGCCATTAAGTAAGTGACCTTTGCCAAGGACGAGTCTGGAAGAAGCATTGGATGAATCCGTGTATCAACTTCTCGGTTTCCTCTAAGCAAGCTCCTATTGGTGAGTCCAATATTTTCTATTCCCTTTCTGTTATTCTCCAAAGCCAGAGAAATTTCCCTGATGACCCAGAAGAGACATATGGGGAAAGAGAGTTATAAAGGAGTGCTAAGGCTTGGAAGGAGATGGTCTTCCATGACAAATGCAAGTGGAGATGGGCTTCTTGGGAGGAAGGCCCTAGATACAAATGGCTTTGGGTTCAGGTACTATAAGCCTCTCTGAATATTCTAGGCCCAGCCAAGGCATGGAAGATACAAGACCACATGCCTTCCTGCAGACTTCCACTGTGAAGATTTAAATGGTGATAGCATTGGATAGGCAGGATTATGCCTTACTAACCTCCAAAGATATCCACATCCTAATCCTTAGAACCCATGAATGTGTTATTTTTATAGGATAAAATTGGATTTTGCACATGAGACTATACTAAGAGCTTGAGATGAGAAGCTGTCTATCCTGGATCATCCACAAGGGCCCAAGTTTGTCACACTGTCTTCACAAGTGAAAGATCAACACATGACAGTTTTAGTCACAAAGATAGTTGAAGAATCCACTGCTGGCATCCAAACTGGAAGGGACCATGAGGCAGGAATGAAGTGGCCTTGAGGGATTGGAAAAGGGAGGAAACTGACTCTTCCTTAGAGCCTATGGAGAGAAGTGGCCCTGTAAAACACATTTCAGCCTGGCAGGCCCATTGTAGACCTCTGACGTCCAGCAGTGGAAGGTAATAAACTTGTGCTAAGTCACTATGTTATGGTCATTTATTACAACCGCCACATGAGACCCATGCACTAATAAGAAACAGTTTCTTCTTTTTGCATCCCCAAGATTCTCAGGTAACCTAGAGCTGAGTGCAAAAATTCCCCTTCTGACTTCTGACCCTGAATCATAATCGCTAATGAGTTGTCAAGAGCTATTGTGTGTCTGGCATAACATAAGTGTATTTGAAAAGCTGTATTGATGAGTTCTGAGGCTCTGGCTAGAAGCTGCTAGGTTTCCCTTCTTGGACAGCAGATTGGCAGGTTCTGTCAATCCAGGCCACTACTTATCTGCCCTGCTTGCCCCATAGCCAGGGACCAGATGACCAGTGCCCAGAGTAGGCAGTCCTCGGACTACTTGCCCTGCCTACCTGCTTCTTCCCATGGGCCGCTGTGAAGGTGTCTGCCCAGTCCTGCCTCACTCTACCTTATCAGAGGCATTGTAGGTAAGCACTAGGTAGCGTTTCAAAGTCATCTTATGCACTGAGTCCTTATTTCATCTTTATGAAGTAGGTACTCTTCATGGTGTGCCCCTACTTATGGGTTAAAGATTGGTGAATGACCTGGCACAAAGTCACATATCTGATAAGTGGAAGAACTGGAATCCAACCTGAAAGAGCCAGACATGCCATCTGAGCTCTTCACCGCCATACTGAGCTGTCCTGGTGATGGAGATGGCATTGCCACCATCTTAACTGAAGAGGGGCTCTACATTGGGTTTATTTTGAATTAGAAAGAATAAAGTCATAGTATAATAGAAATCAGAAAGAATAAAGTGTAGTATACTACACTTCTGAAGTTAAGTTTCTTCCCTCCACACACATCATTAGATGGAGGTTAGCATGAGCTACAAATGAAGAGATTAGTCAAGTCTGGGGCCTCTTGAGATAGGCAATTTAAAATATCTGATCCACAATTAATTTAATTAAACAATCTTATTACAAATCCACATTCCTATGTAGCTGGTTGCATTAAAATAACTTCTCTTAAGATTTGGCTTTCTTTGACTGAGCTGGCCAATAAGTTCTGAAGAGTAGGAGTAGAAATACCAGTCTGGAAGGAGATCCCTCTTGGGACAGGTGAGGTCCCCACTCTGTAGCACTCTAGAGATGCTCTTGATCCTACAGTGCCACAACAAGGTGAATATAGTCCAGTAGCGGATTCTGGGTGGGTCTGCTGCTCCTCCCAGGCCATGGCAACAATGTCTGGGTAAATAGAGGTCATTCTGCTTTAACTTAGACTCATTCCACAAACAGAACCCAAGCCAAAGCTTGCCTCTAGGGGCTTAGGAATGTAATTCCAACAGGCAGGACTGATGATGGAGCATGAAACGGGGGGAAAGGGACCTGGATGGAAGGGCAGCTCACTGTGTACTTGTGAAATGTTTCTAATGGTCCATCCAAGTGACAATGAGAACCATTTCTCCGTCAGCACCTCCCATTGGGAGTATAATTGTCCCCTTATTATAATAGCCCCATAGTCTATGTTGTTTACTGAGTATAGGACAAGGAGAAAGAGGGACTGGGCTTTGGTCCCAGATGGCCCTGTCAGATTTGACCAGCACAGAAACCATCAGAATCTACCTAGAAGTGTCACCATAGCATGACTAAATTAAGAGCTGGGGCCACATAGGTTTTGAAGATGTGCCTAATGGATTCCCAGCAGAGTGTTAAGCTCCTGTTGTGGGGTGTATGTGTGTGTGTGTGTGTGTGTGTGTGTGTGGTGTACCAGAAGCACTGCCTTGTCTCACACTGACCCCAGTACTTGCTGTAAGCTGGGCATGTGGAAAGCAAACTTCCTTCTCCCTCCACATACACACAGAACTCTGGCCTCAGCATACCAAGAGGACACAACCCTGCCTGGTGAGGTGTTCATTCTCTCATGTGTTATATCTTTGACTGAGAGACAAGGTACACTGAGATATGCTTCCCAGCTAGACCCAAAAGTCTAGACCCAAAACATAAGGCCACCACCAAAGGGCATTTATATATTGTTGAATAAAGTCTTTCTACATATTTTTTTAACCTTCATAACAGTCACATGAAGAAGGAATTAGACTTAGTCTATAGACAATAGACACTTCATTGGTATGTTCAAGACTTCGGAGCCATGAAATGATAAAGCTAGAAGTATAATCTAGTTCTTCTGATTCTAACTCTGGAACTTTCTACATATAGTATCATTTGGACTTAGTCCACTAAATATTTTAATCTGGTAACAGTTTATAGGCTCCTGCAAGGAGTGGTGGTTTATTTAGCTCACAGAGTAGGTGTTTCACTGTACTGGTTGAATGCATGTTTAGAATGAGTTTCTGCTCAGACTCTGAATTCTTTAATCCAGGAATAGATCTTTGCCTCTCAGGCGGTGAGTTTTAGCAAGTGCTCAATAAATATGTGCGAATATGTGTAGAGATAAAAGAAGCATCCAGTTCTTATTTGAAACAATTGTTCCAATTTATAGAAAACTTTTGCATATAATACAAAGAGCTTTTTCCCTTAAGTCAGCCAAGAATGCAAATCTGAAAGCCCGTGCTCTTAAGTTCTTAAACATTTCCTACAAATAAGATTTTTATCCTGAGAAACCACAACACAAACATCAGCATTAAGAAACTAATACGTTGCCTTACAAGAGATGCCATCTACTCCCAAGAGGTCAAGCAAATTCCAGCGATTTCCAAAGAAATACCCTTCATAGAAAAAAGAACCAGTCAGAGGCCCCAAACTATATTCAGTTCTCAGAGCTCTCTACTCCTCTGTAACGTGCACTGGTTCTTCAGCTTTCCCATGACCCTCAAGGCCTTGATTCCTCTAGGGACTCTGGGCCATTTCTTGTGCAGAATTCCCCTCAGCAGGAGTTTGTCTCATGCCTCCTTTTTTCATAATTTTATTGAGAAACAAATAGCAATGAGCCAGTTTCAAACCAAATTTGTAGGACAGGTTCAATAATTAACACATTGCATGCATTCTTCCTAGTGGTTAATTGCTGTATAAGATGTGGACTTGATATCCTATTTACAAACACTATTAGAACAAATCCCTCTTAAAAAAATAAAAAAGAACAAATCCCTCTATTAATTAAGAGAATGTAACTATATACTAGCCTTACCATTTTGAATACATAGATACAAAATGGACATTCATCACGCCTCCTCTTGATTAGGCTCACATTATGTATCTTGCCAGGAACATCGTGGTAGGAGGCTGGGTTCTTCCTGTTACACTCTACAGATACCCTGGTTCCCAAACTTGATTTTTGTTCATAATTCTGGTTGCAAACCAAGTTAGATGAGAACCAAATCGAATTCAGTGGTTGGATTCAGTGTTGACCATCTAGGGAAATTTGACTCAATTCTTGTCCAGTTCCAGTTCAGTGTGTGATCCGAATCATAGAAATAACTGAGCTCATGAACTGAGGTATCATTCTAGATGCAATATTAAAATGTTGCATTACTGATGCTGCTCCTTTTCATTGTTTACAGCAATGTCTGTCATGCTTCTCTTGTACACAGTGATTCTCTTCTTTATTGTAGGTAATAAGTGCTGTGTGGAGGGGAGGGAGACTGTAACTATCTCATTGCTCCTTAAACTTTAAATTTATTCACTTATGCATTTCTATCAATTTAGATATAGGTTGTCTATTTTTTTCCACACTTGGTTAAAATCTGTTACTGTTGCTATTTATTTTGTGCTCAAATTGTTTCAGGCTTGAGTTGTAGGAGCCCTGTCACTCTGGTTCCTCTGTCCCCATTATTCACTGAGTGTCCTCTGAGTTTGGAGCACAAAACTCCTACCATATTTGTCTGGTCTCAACCCAGAAATCACGTATTTCTCCAAGGAGTTCTGCAGGTACTTAGAAACAAAGATTTGGATGCAAAATGTGCCTATTAATTTTGTGTGTCGTTATTCAATGGACCAAGCTAGGACACACATAGGCATGGAAGCACATACACACCCACACTTGCAGGCACATGCACACACAGCCCTTTATGTCTATGTCTCTCTCTTCATCGACCCGTATACTGACAATCATGAATTCACACCAATGCTTTAATTTTCAACCCGGTACCATAGAACACATTCTAGTTTTCTCCCTTTCCCTATTTGTAGCTGTCTGCTCCAACAGAGTGAATCCTGTCTGTCATTATCCTTAAGCTATTTACTAATGTGGCCACTTCCTCTGTGTATGAGTCTCCTGTGGCTGCCCTTCCCCCTTACGGATCCCCTTCCAGCTCATCCATACGCTGGCATTTCGGGCTGCTGTGACGTCACCATGGGGCCCCTCCTTGGCTCCAGCCCTGTTCTAAGCCCCTCAGCTACCCACTGTTGCATCCCACCACTGCAGGGTGCCTACCATTTTGATCTTCTAGTGGTTTTAACATTGAATTACTCAAGAAAGGAAACCAAAAGCAGGCATACAGCTTCTGAGAGTAAACAGAGCACTCCCACACTCTGCCCCAGGTTCATAAGGACCCGAGGCAGCAACTTGCCAACAAGAAAACCTGGTATACGCTGGTAGAAGCCAGAATGACGTTAGAGAGGGAGGAGGTCTTGGAAAGACCATAAGGTGATCTTGTGAGTGTTGAACTTCTTAATAGTGACCTATAATCTCAATTTTATTGGCAGGCAAGGTCCTGACATCACGTGCAGAAAAGTAACAAATAACTGTGCAAGGGTTCAGAGACCAAGGCTTACACTGTGCACACGTAAAGTTTGCGATAAAATCTTAGAACAGACCAGCACCTGCATGGCCATTTGACAGAAGAAACTGGTATCCAAAAGAGTTAAGTATTCAGACAAGAGCTCGGCTTTTCTGGGCCTAACTGGGAATTTCAAAACCAGGATCTTTGCTCCTTAAATTTCTTCCACCATGGTTTTGTTTAAAATCTCCCTCCAGTTCAGTGCTTTCTGTACATAAACTTTTTATTTATGCATCATATACATAAAGCACACAAGTGCTTACTGTTCAGCTCACTGGATTGTTCAAAAGGAACACATTCATGTAACCATCAAATAGATCAGAAAACAGAACAATACTAAGACCCCAAACCCCCCACATCCAATTCCCAGGCACTTCCTGCCTCTTTTACAATGAGAAGACCAACTTTCATCACCATTATTTATTTTACTTGTTTTTGAAATCTGTGTAAGTGAAATAGTGATGTATGTATTTTTACATATGCATGTGCTTTCCTATACTCAGTATTATATGTAAGATGCATATTGCTGCAAGTAGAAGTAGTGCATTCTCATTGTTTCAGGGCTTTCCATTGTGTGACTATGCCCTAATTTGTCTACCCATGCAACTTCTCATGCACCTCTGGAAGCTTCCCATTTTGTTGATTGCAGAAAGTCGTGCTGTGAATGTTCTTGCATAGTTTTTTTGGGCCTGAATTCAGCAACTTGACTAAATTATACATCAACTCCAACATGCACAGCATTTACTTGGGATATGAAGTTAGGTGTGGAGTTGGTGGGTTGTAAGGTATGATTACAAGTAGATTTAGTAGACACTGCCAGTTCTCCAAAGTTGAATCAATTTTTGTTATACCAGCAATATATGAGAGTGTTCTGTTCTTTCTGTGTCCTCACAGTAGTTGATATTTTCAGGCTTAAATTGTAGCCACTCTTGTGAGCATTTTGTAGCATTTCATTGTGAATTTAATTTGCACCTTTCTTATAATTAATGATACTTTGGTGGTAATTTGGAACTCTTTCTGTGAGACAGAGAGAGAGAGAGAGAGAGAGAGAGAGAGAGAGAGAGAGACAGACAGACAGACAGACAGAGACAGAGACAGAGACAGTGTGACCTGCTCAGTTATTTTACCCATTTGGGAGTGGAATAGAGATGGCCCACGTTTTAATTATTGCTTCTATATACATTCTTGTTATCTGTCCTATATATTTGTAGCATCTTTTCCTCCTTTATTACCTAGTTTATGATTCATCTGGTGAAAGACATTTTTATTATACTCCACAGATTCTCAACATGGCTGTCTGGCACTCAGGGGATAAATTGCTTCTTGGGATTTTCACAAAATACTAGATATTGTGATTGGAGTGTGACCCTCCAGAGTACATAAATACATTGTGACAATAATATTTATGAGGCAAGGGGTGGGAAGACTAGGGTAAAAATATTTTAAGAACCTTCTTAGGGGTAGTGTCTGTAAAAAGTTGAAAAACACTGATACAGTGCAATATACTTACATTTACCTTTTCGAATTTCGTTAACCTTTACACACACCAACATCTTTTTTTTTTGGTGTGTGTGTCTTTTTGAGATAGATTTTTGCTCTGTAGATCAAGCTGAACTTGAACTCATTTTGTAGCCCAGGGTGACCTTGAACTTGCAGCAGTCCACCTGCCTTAGCCTTCTGAGTGCTGGAATTATAGGGATGCACCATCACACTTGACACCAATATCTTGAGCATATAGATTTGAAAATGTTTTAAAGAGTTAGTGCTTCCTTTTCACATTCCATTAAGAACTAATTTTTGTACATGACATAAGGTAGGGGTCAAAGCAATGTTTCCTGTGTGATTGCAATGCCATTTTTATCATCAATCAAATGACCATATGTTATTTTAAGATAAACATTGTTAAGTTCATCTTATCCTGCCAGTAAAACATTGTCTTCACTACTGCTACTTCATAATAGGTTATGGCACCTATTCACGTAAAACATCTGGCTTTATTATTTATTGTTGGCTCTTTGATGATTTGGGGGCCTTTTTAATGGTCAAAAAAGGTATAAAATCTGGTTGAACTACTTCCAATAAAGAAAGCAGACATTGGGCTGTCCAGATAGCTCAGCGGATTAAAGTGCCCGCTTAGGCAGACACAGGGACCAGGGTTCAATCCCTGACACCACATGCTGTGCCATCCCCACCCCCAGGGTGCGCTGACACTGTGATTGAGACTGGGCATGGTGGTGCACTCCTGCAATCCCAGGGTTTGGGAGACTGAAAACAGAAGGATCAGTACAAGTCCAATCTGTGAACCCTGTAGACCCTGTACTAAATACATAGTAAATAAATTAAAAATTAATAAATAAAAAAGACATGATCAACAACAGGAAAAACACAAGATGAAAGACACTGCTAGAATTTTGTCATCATCTAATTCAATCTAAATAATAATTTATGATTACATCATTACCATATATGAATCAGTGAAACTGATACATCCCTGTTTATTAGTGCTTTGATTTCTTACAATAATGTTTAATGCTTTAACCAAAAAAAAAAAAAAAGAGAGAGACAAAGAAGAGCTACAAGGATAGTCAACATCCTAGCCCTTCGAGGTCAGTGAGGACTCAGGACATACGAGAACCTATACTGTAACATCCTATAACTCAGTGGTGTCCCAAATTTTCTGATCAAGGAGATT
>NDGM011230843.1:987-12692 GCA_002564305.1 Octomys mimax | reverse complement strand
GTACTATGAATAACCACTATGAAGACAACAATATGCAATGTATTAATTATTGTAACTGTCCTGACATGGTTTTTTTATTCTTTATTTTTCTTTTTCTTTTCTTTTCTTTTTACATCAGACGGATAATGTGCCCATGTCGTAATAAGGCTTGAGGGAGGCACATCTCATGCATAAGGCATGAATACCCAATCATCACGCTCATGAACAAATTGTTTTGAAACTGTCTCATTGCTATTTGTTTCTCAATAAAATCAATTTTAAAAAAGAGAAAGACATGCTCAGGTGTGGTGACAGGGACAGTAAAGGAACAGCTATGAGAAAGACATGCTCAAGAATGGTGGCAGGGACATTGATGATGAGACAGAAAATGTTTTATTTTTTAATCCCTTTCCAAAACACTGGACTGTCTCATCCATTTTTCTTTTATCTCCGTGAAGAAATGGCTTGTTCCCTTCTCACTAACTGGCAGGCCTCCTCTCTGTGGCAGAGAGTGGCTGTCCTACCCTTTCCAAATAAGAATTGGTAACAGCGACACAGGTTGCTAACAGATTCCAAGAAGGCCCTGTATGAGACCCCCATAGAGGAGTCACATAGCAGCAATACCAGACTCTAAAAACTACACCTCTTCCTCTCCTGAGGAGATTCTTTTGAATAATTTCTCATTATTTAACATGCAAAGGCTATTATGGCTATGTGAGCTATTATCTGTTTATGTTGACGATTAATAAATTATTAGACCATATTGTGTGGGTTTTAATAACTCCACAGGAAGAAAAGTGTGGCTAGAAGGTGAAATCTCAAGTAATTACAAATTCATAGTTTGAGTTTATTTTTCCTAACACATAGAAGTTGTTCACTTACAAGTAAATTAAATACATAGGGCTTTTGGCCTTATTTAGGATTCTGGTCATGCATGGAGAAGAAACTCAGAGTAGATGCACAGCTCCTGGGGGAATCCCCTGCTGGGACAGCGACAGCAGGGACCATCCAAGACGGGAGCCTGACAGTTGTTAGGTCGAACGGAGCAAGTCTTAGCTCCTCTGCGGGAGCTGGACAGGCAGGTTGGCAGGCCCTGCAGTGCGTGGTGAGGCAGGGACTGCAAATGCATCATTCTAAATCAGCCTTGAAATAGGGGCCCCCAAGATGGCTTGCTTGACTGCCTCCCACGTGAGACCTGGGAAGCCACACTGTACCTCTCACCCGCGTGCCCTTGCTTGTTGGAGAAACACAGGCACGTGGCAGTTTGAAAATGAGGATTAGAATGTCAGCTGGGGGGAATCTTAACAAACTGTGCTCTGGGGGTCAGGCCGAGGTAGAGAATACAACCACCTTCAGCTGCAAAATGGAAATGGGCTCAAATCATTTTCATGTCAGCTAGGATTTTAAAATCAATACCAAGCCTCCCTGATACATTCTTATTCTTTCTCTTCTTTTCTTGCTGTCTGCTGAGGGCGATGATGTATTCCCTTCTCCAGGTAGCTGTGGAAATAAAACTCCTGCCCTGTGCTTGGTGTAACTGCACAGGCCCGTCAGCTGCCTTGCACGGGAGAGTGCCCCAGGCCTCACGGTGCTCCCAGGTATGAACGTGCACCGGCTCTCCACATCATTTCTCAGCTTGTTTCCCCTTTGCTGGAAAGGGCCACTTAATCCACTTTCTCACCTCACTGCTACCCCTGGGAACTGGGGGTGATTTTTCCTAGGGTATCTGACTGCCCATGTTCTGTGGGTGAATTATTTAAACAATAGTTTTCCTCAGGATATTCATTCTTACCCTTGCTGCTAGAAACTAGGTTTGGACATAAAACACCCTCATGCTTTAGGATCACAGAGTGTTGATGTAGGGTGCTATTAAAAAATCTTCATTAGTATTTCCCCAAGTTAGGATTCCACGAAACTGTATGATGCTAGCAAATAGCAAAGTCTTTTGTGAACGTAAACAACTGTAAATACCTATGACATGATTGACAAGAAGGAAGGGGGAGGAGGGAGGGTCCTGGGAGAGAGTGGGAGACAGGTGGGGACATTCAGGCAAAGGCAACAAAAGGAGCCAAGCCTGGAAAGAAACATCCATAGTGTAGTCTGGCCTCTCCTGATTGTTCAGATGGCTGAGTAAGAGCTTGTGCAGAGGCAGCCAGCGACAATGAGGTCAGGTGGTATCCTGTCTGTAGACTGAGAGGAGCAATGGAAACTGTGGGAAGAATTTGGGACACACTCCTGATGGCAAGCAGATGCTCTGAGGGTTACAATGCAGGGAGTGACATGGCCACATACACCATGTAGTAAGATCCCTCCAACTGCAATAGAATAAAGTGGGTTAAGGAGAACAAGACGCAACAAGGAAGGCTACTGGAAAGCATGAGACAGTAGCTCAGAACACAGAGAATCCAGTGGTCCACCCTCCTCTGTAGTGGGCTTGCTTGGCCTGAATTCCAAGGGTCATGGTAAGGAAGCCCGCAAAACGGAGGGACCTTCTACCATTGGAGGATTTGTGAGTGCAAGAGAAACAGCTGGGCCATACAGCCTTGGGCAGCTTAAGAAATTTAGGGGCGGGCCAGCAGCAAAGTCTCCAGTGGGGCAGGTTGGGGAAGGGCATTGAGCATGGACTGGGAGGCCACTAGTAACAGCCCCACTCTTCTGAATAGCTCACCAGGCTAGGGTGCGATCCAGACTCTACAAAGAATGATGGAAGAGGGGGCTCTGGAGAGCACAATGGGGTTCATTCATGGACTTACCCACTTGCTTGTTGCCACAGTAACATGTCAAGGGTTTCGCAGATCTGGAAAAGAGGGAAAAAACAAAACAAAACTAAACAAAAAACCCTGAGTTACAGTACTCAAAGCAAATTAGGTCACTGTTACGAGTTATTAATTTTAATGCATTAAGAAAAGTGAGCAGGGAGAGTGGAGGGTTTTTTTTTTCCTAAACATGGCAAATGGGAAACAGCAAAAAGTACAACAATAATTATGCTGAAAGCAAAGTGAAGTGTTCCATAAAATGTAAGAAATGAACAAATTACATGCCCCTCCTTCCTCTTCCCTCAAGTGTAGTTAGGAGTTGGTGAGGTGGGGGCTGGGCTGCTTCCGCGCAGTCCTCTGATGCAGTTACGGGCTCTCATCTCTCTGCTTTGTGTGGGTCACATGGTGGTGTTACTCAAGCCGGGCTAGGATTCAACAGGGAGAGAAAGCACAGAGGGCCATTTTTCTGGGCTGAGTTATGTTTAGCACGGAATTGCTCTCAGGCAAATGTGCAGCCTGATGAGGGGGAATTGGAAGCCATGAATAGCTTCTCCAGGAGTGCTCGTGCCCACGGGGACTCCAGGCAGGCTGGTGTTTTGGTTTCTAGGTCTGGTTAGCTCACTGTGGCAGCCTCCTTCCGCGGTGGAGCACTGGGTCTCTGGGCCGCGAATCTGGGTCATGTACAACTTAGTCTCGAAGATGCTTTGTTTGGCTTTGTTCAGTGTCATTTGACTTTCTTTTCTCTGGTTGTCGTCTCATTTTTATTTGCTAGTGCTCTGTCCTGTTTTTGCTGTGCATCTTCTTGAGCAATATGGAAATGCTCCCTTCATCGCATCACTAGATGATGTGATGTGTGGGACCGCCTGCCTTTGTTCTCCACACGGAAGCGCTTCCTCTCGTCTGGACTCTGTCCTGCTTCCTGTGCTCACCCTCACCGCGCATGCACCCACCTTCCTCCCTGGATTATCCATCAGCCCATTATGCGCATTTGAGGCTGCAGTAGGGAAGCTGGGCTTCAGCTCTCGCTCTGGCTACTTCATGTTCTTTCCTGGAATTGGTGACCTGCCCTCCTTCAAACTCTCTTCTCTTCCGCCACGTGAGATTATTTTTTCTCTTCTGCTTTCCTGTTCTGTCTGACTGCCTTGTTTACCAGTGCCAATCAGCTGGCCTTGAACACTTCCCGCCCTCTAAACCCAGCTCCGTGTCCACATTCTTAGAAGCTCCTGAGAGGTTGTGTACATCTCACCTTGACTCCGCTGCCTCCCTCCCTGTGTCTCTTCCTTTGTTGCTGAGGGTAATTTTGCTCACTTCCGGTGGAAATGATAAATAGGCAAAGTGTTAACGAGCTCCTTTGGTGTGAAGGGCCACACGCTTTGAATGCCAGGAACTGCCAACACTTAGTGTTAGCTGCCCTCTGCCATTTTCCTGGCAGATGGAGCCAGTAGCTACCATCAGCCCTTCTGACAACCGCTGACGGTGACTTCTGGCAATCGCAGATGCAACTCTGTTGCTCGCCATGATTTTTGGGTGGTAGATACCTTGAGGGTTTTCACCCTTGAATGCTGGCTGCTGTTGGTGCCAGTGAGCTCTGCTGTTACCTCCCCTAGTGAACCACCTCAGCTCATATCCTTCAGATAGAAAGCTCAAGGAGGCAAAAATATACCATAAGGAAGAGGCCTTATTAAGTCTTATGCTGGAGAACAGTACATGGAGAGACCTACTAAGGGTAGAGGGAAGTTGCTTATCTAGAACAAAAGACAGGGCCGGGGAGAGATGGCTCAGAGGAGTAAGTGCTTCCCTGGCAAGCGCAAGGGCCTGAGTTCAATCCTGGATTCCACCAGAAAAAAAAAAAAAAAATGGAGGATCACTATGAGTCCAATCTACATAGTGAGACCCTATAGACTCTGTACTAAATACATTTTTAAAAAATTTTTAAAAAATAGAACAAAAGGCAGGCTCACATATATGTGGTACCTTGCCAGCTGACCACAGACTTCTTGATTACTTTGGGGTAGGATTGGAGGCTCCTTGCAGACTGGATTGAAAGTACCCATGGAAGGCAGGAATCATCCAGAGAGGTTGCACTGTGGAGGCATCCAGAATATTCTGGGAACAAAGCCTGCCCCATCCTAAGCAAAAGCCTCTGTGAGCAGCCATGGGGCGTCTGGTATATCTGTAGCTGGCATCAAGGTGCTTGGAACAGGTGTGGCATTAAAAAAAGAAAAGTATCTCTTGGAGAGCGCCAACTCTCTCTTCTTTCCCTGTCTTCCTCTATTTCCAGGTCGACTTCATTCATTCATTCATGCTCACGGTTTTATCAGTCATGGTCTTGCCATGCAGTCTTGCCATGGCTCTCAAGCTCAGAGTGTGTCTTTACCCCTTTATCTGTGGTCAGAGAAACCTAGATAGCACCATCCACATAATTCATAAGCACCAAGCACCCATTTGTTTCCACACTAAATTCAGCTTTTCTTTCTCCTCCCACTTAAAGAGGAAAATAAATAAATAGAAGAGAGCAAAGCCAAAGTCAGCTTCCCCTTTGTCCCTAATACCATTAAAATATAGCCTCTTCTGGCCCATCATGCAATGAGGCCCTTGTGTTGGCTGGACCTCCCCACCACCATCACCACCACCCCAGCATGTGGTAGGGAATACTTCTGAATTCTGAAGGGGCCCATGCCTCCCTCTCTCCCCCCTGCCACCTCCCTCTTGGGTCCCTGGTTGCTTTCTCTCTCTCACTCTTCACAGCTTGCTCAAGGACAGCACCCACCTGTAGTACTTTCTTCTACAATCCATTTTTCACCTGGAAAGGTTGTCTTTCCACCTTTCAGCCCTTATCATGGCATTCCCAATCTATGCACTGGGACAGAAACAACTTCCCGTCGCCTGAAGAGTGAAGTTGGAAGCATTGCAAGGCCCATCAAAACCTGGCCTATTGGCAGGTCCTGCCGCCCTCGTTTCTGACCATTCCTCCCCATGCAGTGAGTCAGCCTCGCAATGGCATTCTTCACGGGTGCTTTGTGCTGCTGTAGTTCTTGACCCTTGCTCGTGGACTCTACTCTGCCAGAATTCATTCTCTTACTTCTATGCTAAGCGAACTCCTGTTCCTCCCCAAGGTCACCAATACCCCTTCGCAGGATGAAGCTCCCTTCTCTGGACCCTGTTGAAAATACCTTGACAGGAGCACATATCACATCACAGGGCCTTGTGTTGAGTTGTGCTCATTAGATTCCAACTCCCTTGGGAGGCACCAGCTTTGAACTCCTGCACAAGAGCACTTGACAAGTAGTTGTTTTATTCTTTTCCTCACCTAAATTCTCCATGTATAAATTTGGAAAGCTTTGAGGCTTCCTCATAACCTAATTAAAACTGCAGGTCCCAAGGAGGCAATGTTAAGTGAATTGTAGGCTGGAAACACTGCCCAGACAGTTTCCTTGGAAAACACTCTCTTTCAGAGGTTGCACATCCAAGAATGATCACACTGTGATGCTGAGAATACACAAGAGCCCCGCGTGGATGTCCAAGCGACGTTGTGTGTGTGGTCTTACTTGAGTGTTGCTGGAGGTTAGCAAGTGGAGGCAACAGAAGGATGGGGGGACCCTTAAATTCAAGTTTGTTTTCTACCCTATTGCTAGGTGGCTGTAACAAAAGTCAAGTCCACCTTCTCCTGTAAAAGTAGTTCAAAGGGAGATTGAATTGGGTAAAGGAAATAAGGAAATACTTCAGTTTTTCATGTATCAAAATAACATTACTTTATGGGCTGGGGAGATAGCTCAGTAGAATAAACCTTTGCCTGGCAAGCACAGGGTCCTGAGTTCAATCCCCAGTACCAAAAAAAAAATTACTTTATGATCTCTTATGATAAAGACAGGAAGGAAAATGTAAGCCTGGTAAGCTCTTGTAGCAATTAGGCAGATCGCAAGCTCAACATTGCAAAGTGGAAACAAATACGTTGTTGTAGGCAACTGGATAGTACATATAAATATATGAGTGTGTACACACACAGTCGTACACAAAACTAATACTTACTGAATCACTACTGCAAACAAGCTATGCAGTGAGTATGTCCACATGAGTGCCTGTGGGTGCTCACACGAGGGCCATGCAGTAGACAGCTTCTTACTTGAGTCTTTGGGGTGACCCCATCTCACCTGCAGCTCCAGACCCTGGAGGGAAGGCAGATATTTTTTCAGAAGTTAATTTACCTGGTGAGGGCAAAGCTCCATTTTAATTGATTCCCTTTCAAGATCCAAGTAACCTATAATCTTAGCTTAGTCGTTAATATTTTGTCTGCATCATCCCTCAGCCTTCAGCATGCAGATAGTGCGGGCCGAGCGCTAGTGTCACGGCTCAGCATGAAAAAGAAGAGCAGCTCAGGGTAATAATCCGCTTTTGATTTTTTTTCTCCTTTCCTTTCCTATGCCCTCTCTCAAATCCACTGAAACAGGGGAAAATCCATAGCGATTAGAAAAACTTCTGACTGAGACATCTTTTTCCTTTCTCTTTCATTTTCTCCCTCACTTTCTTTAGTATTCAGAAGGCACCCGAATAGCAGAGGTTTCCATGATGCTTGGCTGTGCGCAGCATCCCAACCACAGATGGGAGAAGCAATGCTCCTCGGAGATTGTGCAGCTCTGTCTAGCGCGAGGCCAGGTGGCTTCCCTCACACTGTCAGGCAGAGTTCTGGAGGCAGGTCATTTGGGTAGGGCTGCTACAGCACAGGGCCTTCTGCAGAGGCAAAGAGAGAGCATGCAGGTAGCAATTAAGCACAGAGTCGCTTCACTGTCTCAGCTACTCAAAGAGCTCTTCCCATGGTCCTCCAGAGCTGTGTTTATCTCTGTAAAGCCCAAGAAGGAAAACACAGAAGAAGTTCTGGTGTGGCTTGAAAGCGACCTGCCGTGATAACCATATGACAGAATATTCTACCGGACCTAACTAGTTTCAACAACTACATTGGGTTCTGTGCTAGGAATAGTCAGTGCTAACTTTCATTCTTTCAGCTCATGGGCTAGGTCTTCCTTTCCCCATCTGACAGAAGAGGCAAAATGGCATGGCTGTGACTGCACACCTCCCTCATATGTGTGGGACAGAGTACTCCTGTGAGGTTCTATTTACCAATAGAGCAGTGGGATGAAGCATCACTTGACAAGGTGAACAAAGAGTCGCAGCACGGTCATACACTAGGCAGCGTTAGGGTCATTTGAAGACCCCAGGGAAAGAAAGCCAGAGTGAGTCCACCCTTAACCAAGTTACTGCGTGCATTGGACAGGTTAAACACCAGGATCTGGATGCCTCACATCCGGGGGTGTCTGTTTGCTGTGTCAACCTGGTAAAGAGCCCTATCCTCTGTCTGCAAAGATGGAGGAAGGAAGAAGACAGGCCTGAAAACCCATAATACCAGAACGGAAGGAGGAGTGAGTGTCTATGCCAGCCTGGAGGTGGCCATCAGAACTCTGGCCAGTGAGGAGTGCAAGAGGCAGATACTAGTCAGCTTTCCTGGCACTGGGACACAGCACCTGACATCCATAATTTAGAGAAAGGGAGGTATAGTTTGGCTTACGGCTCAGGGTACTCAGTCCATGGGTTACAGCTTTAAGGCAGTAACATCACAGTGGATAGGCATGGCAAAAGAAAGTTGCTACCCCATGGCAACCAGGAGGAGCCATAGCAAGGCAAGGGGACTCATCCTCCCAAGGAACATTCCCCAGTGAGCCAGCTCTTCTGAGCAGGACCCTCCCAACAGGACATCCAGCTGTGGCCTCTATTGTGTCTAGGTGTTCCCCAAAGCCTCACAGTCATTGGGGAAGGCTTTTAGAGTTTGTGATCAATTCTTGATTCAATGTAGGGATATCGGTTGTGAGTGCTACACCCACGCTGAGGTGGCTAATCTGCATAAAAGAAAAAGAAGAGAGGTTTGCTAGCTGCCGCAGCCACAGCTTCTCCCTCATGAGTGACTGCCCTTTGCCATGTGCCACTCTGCCTTGGAGCCAGCCATATATGGACTGAAACTTCCATTAACTGTGAGCTAAATAAGCCTTTCCTTCCCTAATTTTGGGTGTTGGGTATTTTGTTGCAGCAATGAGAGAAAAGTAACCAAGACAACCTCATTAACAGAGCATGCCATGGATGAATATAGCTCCCTTATGATCCAGTCACCTTCCAAAAGCCCCTCCTTTGAGCTCGGGAGACTTTGGGGGCATTCTAGATCCAAACCATAACAAGGCTGAAGGGTGGGAGGAGACAGCAGGAGCTGGTGCAATGCTCTCGCCTTATGGCAGTCCCTGAGGTGTCACCAGAATACTGTCAGAGGACAATGAAGCTTCCTGACTGGCAGCCATGGACAGCAGGAAGTCACAGTGCCCAGGAGGAGAGGACAGGGCCAGGCAAGCTCATAGCCCCTGACATGTGCTCACATGCTGAACTCATCTCTAACCTCACAGCCTCTTCTGCTTAATCCATAACACCCCTCCCCAGTCTCCCTCGTCCACTCCTGCCCTTCTCCACTCTCAGCTCCTCACACTCATCCATTCCTTGAGCTGTCTGTTCTTTGCCTTTCAAGATTCTTGCATATTACTTGCCAGGGTCACCAGCAGTCTTGTGGTGGGGCAGGAGGAAACACAGAGAAAATGTACATTCCCGCAAATCTTTGCAAGACCTATGAGGAGGGGAAGGAGCTACGGGAAAGGCTGCCTCTCTCTAGAACAAGACTGTGTACGCTTCCTTTTCTTTTTCTCTAAGAGCACAGCTGTTAGGGAATATCTCTTTTAAAATTTCTCCTCCGCCTCCTCCACACATGACACACAGGCATGTACACATGCACACATAGAGCCACAGTGACCCTGGATAGCCACACCGTCAGGGAGGGAATCATGCCAATAACAACTTTCACTGTGAGCATCAGAAAAGTAACCACGGGGTGTTGGGCGATGAGAGAAAGCTTCTGGTGGAAAGGGATGAGTACACAGCGGGCATTCAGCTAATCAGCACAGTCCAGCAAGACAGAAGGGAGGGCCAGCATGCAAGAGGCCATATTTGCTTTAAAAGGCAAGGATTTTAATGCAGCAAAGCAGTTCCTGATCTTTAACACTTCTTCCCAAATGCCCAGCACTCTTGCTGATAATGGTTAATCTTAAGGGCCAACTTGATTGGCTTGAAAGAAGCCTAACAGGCTCATAAAGAACACATGTGTCTGGGTGGGTTTTGAGGGCATCTTAGAGACTTAGAGATCTTAGAGACTATATCTGGTTCCTGGCCCCTTCCTTTCTGGCCATTTTCCCGTTATCTCTGCTTCCTGGGTGCCATAAAATGATCAGCTTTGTTCTGCTTCTTCTTCAGCCATGGTGTTTCTGCCTCGGAGCTGGCCACCCATGAATTTAACCCACAAGCCAACATAAATCTTTTTCTCTTTTAAGTTGTGAACATCAAGTATTTTTTTCCTAACAACAAAAGATACTAATACACTGACTTTAAATACATACTACTCTAGAGCTGGTTTCTAGGAAGAAGCTAACAGAAGCCGGTGCTGGTGTGTAAAGTCAAATATGTTCTTTTTTTAATGTATTTAGTACAGAGTCTACAGGGTCTCACTACACAGATTGGACCGGCAGTGATCCTCCTGATTTCAGCCTTCCAAGTTCTGGCATTACATGCATGCATCACCATGTCCAGTCTAAGTGAAATATGTTCTAAGCACAAATGGGCAAACAGAATAATGACACAGACTTAATGGGTATTAGAACTTCTCTCTCTCTCTCTCTCTCTCTGTCTCTCTCTCTCTCTCTCTGTATGTATGTGTGTAAGTAAATCCTCTATATTTTAGAACTCAATCCTTGTTTTATTAAGCAAATGATTTTTGAGTACTTAATAAGTGTTACTACTACAACAGGTGGTGGAAAACACCTATCTAAAAGGTGTGAGCAGGAAAATTAGAAGACCTCATTTGTATTTTGAAATGTCATCTTTTCCTCTACATTGTAGAGAGTAGACTCGCTAAGAAAGGAGACTAGGGGCAGAGCTAGCAGGTGGATAGATGCATCCAAGTGGGAGCTGAGAGGAGCTTGAACTAAGAAAGATAAGCTGTGAAGGGGACGGAATCAGGAGATGCCTAATCTGCCAGCCATAAAACATCTGTATACTATCATCTCTTTCTGGCAAGCCACCATGACCAATGCCAGAATAGAATAGGTAGCAATCTTTAAAAGTAAAAATAAGGAGCTCATGATTGATTGGTCACAGAGGCTGAGGGAAGAAAGAGACACCATGGAATGACACTGTATGCTCTGGCTTGGAAAGATGGGCAGAGGAATCAGTGAAGATGCTAGAATTCTGAAGGATGACATTTGGAGGGAAAGCTAATAGATTCCATTTCGGGCACATTGACCTAAAACTGCTTAAAGAACTTAAAATTTTAAAAGGTGTTTGGTAACTATTAAATGTATGAAGCTAGACTCAAGAGAGAAACCTGTTTCCAGACATGAGAGGAATTTCAGTGGAAGTCTCAGGGAATACCAAGCTGAGGAAATGGGGAAAAAGCCACAAGGCAAATGAGAAGAAACTTCCTAAAAAGAAGAAAGGAGGCAGGGGGACCATGATATCTGCAGTCATGGAACCCCAGACAAGAAGAGCAACCCTACTCTAGTGATACAAGCACTGGCCAGAGACCTTGAAACTTAGATCAATGAGACCACAAGTGACTTGAAGAAAGTTGTTTGGTATGAACAGCAGATGCAATACTAGAAAGCTCTGAGTTGTGGGGATGTTGGAGGTAAGAAATTAAGACAGTAAATATAAACAAACTCATATTGGTTATTTTTCTCTTTGCTGAGGTAAGATACCCAACACCCAGAGTTAAAGGAGGAGCCAAGGATACGGTTCAGTGGCATAAGCACCTGCCTGGCAAGTGCATGGTCCCAAGTTCAATCCTCAGTACTGAAAAGGAAGGAAGGAAGGAAGGAAGGAAGGAAGGAAGGA
>NDGM011230834.1:458-11695 GCA_002564305.1 Octomys mimax | reverse complement strand
AATATATGAATGGCAATGAAATACCCATCTCTGACAAAAATAAACAAAAAAGGGGATATAAATAAAGGACCATTTTGTAGTAAAAGAAAAAATATATATATATATGTATATACAAAATAGTTAGCATAGATATGTAGCTACTTTCTCTTAGTTCAATGAGAAGAAAGTTTGAACTAATAGTGTTTAGAAAAGATGTCATGTATGTATCTTATACTACAAATAACTACCATAAAGACAACAATATACAATGTATTAATTATTGCAACTGTCCTATTAACCTGTATTGAAACTATCTCATTGCTACTTCTTTCTCAATAAAATTAATATAAAAATGAATAAGTTCCTCCTTGTTCCATGTGTTGTAATTATCATTTATGGTAATCATTTCACAACATTTATTTCAAGACATGATGTTAAAGAGACATGATATTGTATAACTTAAATACACATGATTAATTTTGTAATCACATTGAAAAAAGAATTGGGTTTAAATACACAAAGCCTTTTCATGGATGCTGGGGTCCAGCTAAGCAATCAAGGCTACTTCTGTTGGCCCAGCCTGGTTTTGTTCTGTTCCACCACCCGCAGGAAAAAGGGATCTTTTCAGCAAGGTTCATCTCACATGTTCTGTCAAGACAACACTCTTATTTCTCTTTCAAAAGACTGTAATTTTTTCCATCATAAAAGAGATTCTTGCTATTGAATATTTGGAGGGGACAGTCCTCAAATGCTAACAATTCCCCCAAAATAAATATCTCTCTCAATATGCACTTAGATTAGCAATGTGCTCTTCAAGCCAATGAGATAGAATAGGCAAGCTAGCCAATAACTCCTCAAAAAGAGCCACTGCCTCTCCCCTCATCACCAGTTCTGGCTCCCACCAGGTATCCAGGGCAACTAAATGTTCCTTTGTTAACCAAGTCTGACACCCCCACCCCCTCAAAAATGGCTTCTGCATCTTCAGAGAAGGTCGTAATTATATAAGACTCAATCATTATGTAACAAATTGCTTTGAAGTGATTATTTAAATTGTGCATTGGCAGGAAGAGAGTATCCAGATATAATGAGTTGCATTGATGCTATAAGTGCCTTCTTTGAGCTGATACAATAGCTGCCTTTATTGTTGTTTGAAATATGGGCCAGCTGGACGACTTCAAAAACTTACATTGCTTGAATTGAATTCAGAGTATCTTCTCTTACTTTATAGAGTTTGCTCCTGAGAGGTAAGTGTCCTTAAAATAGACCTGTAGCTCCAACAGGGGGAACTGGCCAGACTTCCAGCCAGGGTCGTCGATGTCAGTGCCCAGGCTGTACAGCGCAGGCCTGGGGACCTGAAATATTTCAGCTGGATCCTCTCAACAAGAAGTGGCAGGTGACCTACACCTGCAGGCACCAGATCCCCTTTATCTCTCCATCTCCTGAACCCATCTCAGGCAGGAGGTATGCAGTTTTTGAGCAGCTTGCTATGTCAACTCCTTCTGGAAGGTCTGACCTTAGGGGTGTTGGAATGTTGCAAATCATTTTGTTGGGGATCTCCAACACAGACTGGCATGCAGAGGAGAATTAGGAGAAACTGTTGGCCCAGAAACTAGCCATTCTCACATCCAGAGCACCTAGGAGCTAGGAGAGGAACTATAAGTAACTTAACCCCTAGGAACCAGGGGCAAAGACTCTTCCCAAGAGGGCTCCAAGGAATTTTTATTTTATTTATTTTATTATTTTAAAGAGAACAAAAAAAAACCCCAACAAAAACAATACAGAGTTTCAGAACAAGATGATAGGAAATTAACAATGGTTATTATATTGCATAGTAGTTGCTCAGATTACCAGATATAGGTATGTAAAGTAACAATGGGATTATATTTCATATTGTTATCTTCAAAATAGTTGCTCAGATTACCAGATAGAGGTATGTAAAGTTGACCAAACAACACACTTTGTTTTTCAATAAGGGAATAGAAATTGGTAGTATAATTATCTTAGCTACCATGTATATCTTCCTTTTCTTCTCTTTCCCCCATCCCAGTTGCTCTTTTCTTTCAGGCAGTTGCTTTCCCTTTTGCAACACTTCTTGTACCTTTTGGATTTTATTTACTCTTTCTTTTTCTTAAACCAGGGAGACAATACAATGTTTACATACATAAGTCTGATCTATTTCTCTTATGTGTGTGCTCTGTAGTTGCATCCATTTACCTATGAAAACTTTGAGTTTATCATTCTTTATAGCTGAGGAATACTCTGTTGTATAAAAATATGTCTTTTTTTTTTTTTTTTTTAAAATCCAATCCTCAGTTGATGGGCATTGGGTATTTTCTAAGCTTTAGTTATGACAAATTGTGCTGTTATAAACATGGGTCCACATATAGCCCCAAGAGATGATATTTTTTAATTCTTCTGAGAAGATATCCAAAAGAGGGATAACTGGGGTAAATGGACCCTCTAAGCCTAGTTTTTTGAGAAATCTCCACACTGTTTTCCACAGTAGATGCACCAGTCTATCCTGCCACCAACAGTGGAGAAGGGTTCCTTTTATCCACAGCCCCGCCGTCATTTGTTATTGGTTGATTGAGGAATTCTTGATTGACAATAAAGGTCATACTTCTTGCCAAAGCTGACCTCCTAATCCAAGCACTGCCAAACTTGTATTTGTAAAGGGCCAAATGGTAAATATTTTAGGCTTTGCTTCTCTGCTCCATGTTCTTTTTTGTGGTGGTTTAAACAGCCCAGTAAAAATGTAAAAACTATTTGTAGCTTGTGGGCAGTAAAAACGTAAGCTTTAGATGGGGTTTGACCTGGGGGCCTTAACTGCCTACCGCGCCATTCCATGACAATGCACTGAATTGTTTTGCTATTCACACTGATGCCACTGGGCTCTGACAGTGGGAACTCAGCAGTGAGCCTTAGATCTAAGCAGCCCCTTTGGAAAAAGTGGATGATGTCTGAGGAGCTACGTGACTTCCTTGGATCCTCCTTTGATCCTGCAGCCCATAGCCACTCTGGCCTCTCAGTGTTCGAAGTGTGTATCAGGGATGTTTTCCTGTTCTCTTTCCTGCCAGCACCCACCCTCCCATTCTGAGAGCTCCTCAAGTGCAGGAGGAACAATCTTTCAGCCATTTTACCGAGAACCGTGGGTCACCAGCAGCAAAAGATGTGCTGACTTGAATGGATGCCTCATGTACCCCACTGGGTCCCCATCTTTCCTGCTGGTGAACCCCAGAAAGTGGAGACATTTAAACTATTCTGTGCATTGTAGAGTTCTTGGAAACCTGTGGTTGTGTGTCTAGGTAGCACTGTCTTGGTTCAGCATGTTTCTCTGACCAAAGCTTGTAATCTTTGTGATCTGCTCACAAAGGGTGGAGTGGACCTGCCCTTGGTTGAAAAGAAGCCTGAATCCTGAGTCAGGAAGGGTCTCTAGCCCAGGCACAGATTTCTCAGACATGTTGCTCCTCAGCTTTCTGGGATCATTGGTCAGGAAATAAGGATTGCCTTGGAATCAGAGGCCTTCACTCCTTCCTAAGACCACATGGACCTAGGTGTGCTATGCCTGGTTTCATTTTATGCTCGCAAAAGTATTTGTGTTTGAGTTTAAGCCTAGAAGTTATTAATTTAAGGTTTACTTCCTCATAGAGCTTGTCTTCTTAAGATGTCAGATTTGGGGCTGGCCAGATAGCTCAGTGGATTAAAGCACCTACTTAGACAGAGCACAGCAACAGGTGTTTGATCCCAGCATGCATGCCAGCCCCATCCCCAGGGTGCTCTGAGACTGCGATTGAGATTGGGCATGGTGGTGTGCACCTTGTAATCCCAGTGCTTTGGAGCTGAAAACAGGAGGATCACTGAGTCTGATCTACGTAGTGAGATCCTGTAGACATTGTACTAAATACATTTTTTAAAGAAAAAGATGTCAGATGTTAGCAGAATATGTTTAGGTGCTAGTAATGGAAATCATTGATTTAACATCACGAACACAAACAAATTATTGTTATTTCACATAACAAGGAGTTCAGAAGGAGAGAGCTGCAGGCTTGGTCAGTTCAGTGACTGCAGCTTGTCAGTAAGGACAAGTCTTCTCTTCGCTTCCAGATTCAGGGTGTTGGCTTCACCAATACGAGACAGCTGCCTTGCTTCAGATGTCGCATCATATCAATATCCAGAGAGAAAAGCTGGAGAGTTTGACCTTATGCATCCTTTTTTCCACAAGAAAAATTATTTCCAAGGCATCTAATGTCTTTCTCTCATCTCCTATTAGCTATATGTTCTTGCCCACACTAAGCCCTGATGTGGTGCCCAAACCACCATGATAGGTATAGATCCTCCACATCTCATTCCCCAAAGCAGGGCCCAAGCTTCTGCGGAGCATGAGATCCTGCTGAAGGACATAGGCACCAGCAAAACATTGGAGTTCTGCTAGGAGAAAGAGAGAGGAAACGTGCCTCAAAGTATCTAGCAGGGAGACATCCCTGAGAATGGTCCTTCTTCGACATGCTGGACGACTCATCACCCAGAGCTGTAAAAGAGAAGTTTTAGACAAGGAAGCTTGAAAACACTGATGGAAATACTCGAAGCTACTTCTTTCTACTCCATCTTACTTTAAGATAAGAACCGCAGCTCTATCTAATGCCACCCCACCCTTGGAGTCTTGGCTTGCCGTAGCCTTGATGGCCACTGTTTACTGAGCAACCACCGAGCACTAGGCATACAGTTCCTAATCACACAACTACATAGGAAGCTCTGTTGTTACCCCTCCATTCTATAAGTGAAGAACTAGAGCCCAGAGACATTCCAATAGCTTGTCTCTGGCTATATCGCCTACCAATGGCTGAGCCAGGGGTCATCAAGGATATATATATGGGCTACATTTCCAGACCTTTCTATTTTTTATTTTGAGACAGCATCTCCATTAGTCACTAAATTGGCTAAACTAGGATGACTCTTGTGATCATCCTGCCTCAGCCTCCCAGACTGCTGGAGTTACAGGTATGTACCACCACACCTGGCTTCATCAAGTACTTCTTAAGCATCTTTTTTTGATTCAGGCACTGGATTGGGTGCTGAGAGTGTAAAGAAGTACTAGATCTGGTGACACATCAGGAAGTTCATATTCTGTGTAGAATCTGGTATGAGGATTCAAAGATTCCTTCTAAAAGATTACCCCAGAAAATGAAAGTATGTCTCCTGTCTGGGTTGATAAAGAGATTTGGATAAGTAAAGAAATTAATCTCTGTCTTATGCCTTCTGCTATAGAGTACAGGCAGCCTAATTATTTACCAAATGGCCTGGTAAAGAAGTCAGTGGGGCTTGGGATTTGATGCTACACTGCCTGCTTTACACCCTAACTCTACCACTTTCTGGCTGGATGAGCACTGACTGGCAAGATACTCCACTTCTCTGTGTCTACATCTGGGCCAGCTATGAGGTTTAAGAGAAAAGTCTTGCAAAATCACAGAAGTAGAATTCAGTGTAAATAGATATTGTCTCTACTTTATACTGCTTCTCATGCTCTTTTCTTATTATGTAAAGATGATCAGTAGCTCAGCTTCCCAGCCCCCTCAGTCTCTTAGCATTTCACACCCTCACTCAGGTGTGGGCACCACAGTTGTAGGTTGCAGCTTGCACTTTGCTTGCGATGACACCTGGCACGTTGAGGTACTTGATAACTTGCCCCTTAGTGTGAATGACAGATTTGTCAGTCACCTTAACCAAATCTGTGGTTTCTTCCTGCATGTTGGTACACAGGTGGGCAGTGGAGAACCAGGGCTTCTCTCTGCTTCTCCTGGGTCATTAGCCCACCCTTGGGCTTCCATGTGATGTTTAAATATGCTGAGTGTCATGAAAGCCTCCTGCTCCTTCTGAAGGGAATCATGACCGAGCAGGGGAATCCTCATCCCAGACTCTGGTCACAGTTTGCACTGGGGCACTGGGAAGTCCCCTAGCTTTGGTTTCCTCTCCTGTGAACTGGGTGGGTCTTATCAGTCTGTAGCCTCATTGAAAAATCCCCTGGTGTGCACACATGTGGCGGTGCGGAAACAGAGCTGGGTATCTGAGAAGTAGGGCAGCCCAGACCTGTCTTGGAGGTGGCTGGCACAGAGTGGCACATTGTACTGGCTGCTGGCCCTGCTGGGCATGCCTGGGCCTTGTCTGCTTGGCAGCCTTAGATGCAGCTAATCTATCTGGAAAACTCTGTAGGATGCTGCTGCCCAAAGGGCCAAAGGGCCAATCGATCCTAAGGGAAATAATTAAGGCCCAGAAAGCCTTGCTGGATTCTATCAGTGCAAGATACTATTAAGAACAAGATAAAAGCTTTGAGCTTTGATTGAATCTGGAAAACAAGGCCCACACTGGCATTTTTCTTTGTCATATGTCACGGGAGGATGGAGGAGCCCAGGGAGGAAAGAGGAAAACAGAGGCATAGAGAGGAGAAAAACAGTTTTAAGACACCAGACAAAAGATCATGAAAAAGGAAAGGAAGAAAAGCAAAAACCTCTAGATTTGCCTATGTTTTTTTTTTTTGTAAAGGAAACCCTGTGAAAGATGAGTGGACCACACACCAGGTTTTCTGTGTTGTCCCCAGAGCCCCAGGGGAATGACATAATCATTCCTGCAATGGGAGTCTGTGCATCCATCAGGAAGCCTTAGATCAAGATTTTCTAGGTGGTGGCCTTGCAGTGTCCCTGCCCCAGGGTTTCTCTCTGGTCTGAGTTCTCCTTTTTCTGTGTGCTTTTCCTTGCTGGTGCACTGATGGGGGAGGGGTCCTCTTGGAGGAGAGCCCTGTGATGGAGAGGCTCTGAATGGCCTCTCTGAACTTTACTGAAGTTTCGCTGTCTTTTTACTGCATGGCTTTTGCAAAGCCAGCTCTCATGACTGAAATCTAGCCAAGAAGATCTGATTTCTCAAAAGCCATTTTGATGTTTTTACTTCAAAGGTAATTCCTTTCACACCCAAGGCACAGTTCAGTAGCCCCGCGCCTGCTCCTTTGGGGCAGAGATCCTGTGATACACTGAGACTTGTTCTTGATGTCTCTGGTCCCTGGCACCTCGATGCCCTCTCATTTCTCCCAACTGGGCTCTGCTCCATTTGTTTTCCCCTTTTCCAAAGTCCTGCTCCCCGCCATCACTGATCTCACAAAAACCTGTTCTTGGAATCACACTGCCCTTCCTTACCTTTGAAGACTCTTTGGGTGAGCCTGCCCTAATAGCTTCTCTTCCAGTTGCCTACTCAGGTTGAGATGCCCTGCTCAGGACTGCCACTCTTTCCAGAATGTTCGGCAGTGCCCCCTATTCCTCCTTTACTACAATTTGCCAAATCATCTCCTTCTTGTCCATGACCCTTGAGGGGCAGTGAGATCTGTGAAGACAGAGGGTCTAAGTCCTCTGTGCATGGAGCACAATGCCGAGCACTCGGTTTGTCCTGGACTCATCATTAGTAAGATGACAAATTCCACCTGCTGTTCATTCTCACATCCTAGGATTTGGTTGAGGGGTTCAGGGACAACCCATCTTGGGGAAGGAAGGGAGTAAGCAGAGAGCGATGTTCTATTGTGTCACTGCCTTCCACCAACCTGGTAATGATCTGGTAACACAAAATATATAAGATCCATATTACACATGTAATATATAATATAATATATAATATTTATATACATACAAAGATTATTTTGGGAAAAGCTTTTATTTTTAAAAAGTTTGAAAACCAAGGTCTTAAGCTTTCTACTCAAGGTCTTTCTTTGAGGAGCATTTGCTTTTGGAGTTGTTATTAATTACCATGATTACCATTTGGGCAACAGAATGCCTTGTTCCAAATGAACACATTTCAGGCTTTTACTGAGCTAAGGGAGGGAAGTGTTACTTTTTGGATAGTGACTTCTTTCTGAAGTCACTTCTCTACTCCTCACCCTAAGCCCACATTTCCATAACTCTGGTCTAGTATTAAGGAACAAGGAAGGAATTGGATTCCCTTGGGTCATAAAGCTGTTAGTGTCATTAGTTTCAGAGAGTTTTTATTGTTATTTTGTTCAGCACTGGGCCAGCTGAGGGACAACACTGACTGGGCCGCTCTAAGGTGGGATTGGGACCCCTCCTTTCATGCTGGCCTGTTAGGTGACAGCTGATTGGTTAGCTCTTGACCATGCTTTCCTTAGCTGCCTTGCTTCCCAGGCATCTTGGGCTGCTCCTCCAACACTTTGTTTCCTCCTCCTGTGAGGGCTCAGCCTGGATTGACCTGTCTAGTGCAGGAATCCATGCACAGCCCTGCTTTCATTAAGATTCACTGGTCTCTGTCCCATGATGGGAGGGTTGTCTGAGCACTGAAATGCGAGTCCATAGTCTAGCCTAAAGTCTTGAATCGCTCCCCAGCGGTGGGAGTCTGGGTTAATCACTCATTCTCTGAAGTCTCAGCTTCCTTGTAGGTTAACAGCAACTACCATGGCAAGGTCAGGCTCATCTGAAACCCTAGATCCATCCGTCTCAGCTTTTCTTGCCATTGGAATTTCCTGGGAGAGATTTCTACATCTCAATTTCCAGACTGTACTCTTAGACCAATTCAATCAGACTTTTTTGGGGACAAGTCCCAGAGACCTATAGATTTTAAAGCTCTTCAGGTAATTCTATTGTGAACCCAAGGTTGAGAATCATTGTTTAAAGTCAAAGTATTAAAGACACTCAAACACAAAAACAAAAACAAAAACAAAAACACAACAATGGATTCCATGCTTCATCTGTTTCCTGTTACCTATAATGGTTTGTAGGTATATTTTTTTAAGATTGCTTAAAAATCTACTGGAAGTTTTATATCTATTTCTCTAGGAATAGATATACAGAATCTTGTAGTGATTTAAGCAAATAATCCCTCTGTAGTGCAAGTTCCCCTTTTCCTTGTCTACTTGATGTCTCTTGCCTCCTCTGCCCCCCTCCCCCATGGTCTTTTCATTCTTTGCAAAAACATCCTAATATCCCTCTTCTGGAGTAGGTTCTCAAAATGTAGTTACAGGACCACTTTCATATAAGTAAGCTACCTGGTATAGGACCCAGTATGCGCATTCTCGGAAGCCTCCTGGGCGTTTTCTTCAACACTGAAGTTTGAAAGTCATAGGCATGGGTTTCTGGATTCTCAAAGCAAATTGTGCAGGCTCAGATCTACTGTGGCCTTCTTTATAACACAGATTTGCTCCTCCAGACCCTATGGTCCCACTCTGAAGATGGGAATCTGCCTCCCTCAACATATCAATACCCTGGGTGTTCATGGTTTGGAGAGTGGTAGTGGTGTGTTTCTGCAATGTTCTAGAGAAACTCCAGGTATTTTCAAGTTTCCTTTGGGGTATTGGGACTGCAGCTTTCTCAATAGTATGAGTTGAGGGGCTTCAACTAAAGTCCCCTATCCGATGAACAAGTCATCTCCCTGTCTCCCAAACAGGGTACTTGGATATTTGGAATCCCGCCCTTGTCTAGTCATTGTTAAATTTCTTGGTGTTCACCTTTAGTATGATGAATAAAGACCATGCATAGTGGACAAATTTGATCCTTTCTCTCTGTTCAGTGTTCCACTGGCTTTCTATGGCCTACAGAGGAAATCATGTAACTACATTTAAGTTTCCAAAATGCTTTTCAAGATTTGGCTGCTGCTCACCCTTTCAGCCTCTACTCTGACTACCTCACTCACACTCCAGCAAGATTAAACAAATAGTCCCTGGAATGTCACCTGCCACTTATTTCGTTGATGTCTCTCAGGCTGTTCTGACATGATTTTTAATGGGTAGCTCCTCCAAAGAGCTCAGATGACTCTCCCTCTCTCCCTTCACGTGACTGGCCAGATCCTACAGGTTCATCCCCCATCCTTCTCGCATCTCCAGCTTCCTAGGCTTCTTTCACTTAACAGCTTCAATCTTTTTGTTTTTTATTTTTTTATTTTTATTTTTTCCTGTCGTTTCTTCAACAAGGAAAAGCTGTATGGCTTAAGCAACAAAACTGTGTAGCCTCATAGTTCTGTGGGCTCGAGATATAAAATCAAAGGGTCAGCAGGGTCATGATTCCCTTGAAAGCTGGAAAGGAAAGGTCTTTCCTGGCTTCTTTGTAGCCTCTAGTGCTTGACAGTATCTTTGACATTTTTGGCTTACAGCTACCACTTCAATCTCTCCTTCTTTTATTGCATGGCCTTTTCCCTGTGTGTTTTCACATGAACATTTTCTTATAAGAATGTGAGTCCTATTGGATTTGGGGCCACCTTATTTAACTTAGCTAATTACATTTGTGATGAGATTACTTCCAAATATAGTCATATTTTAGGGCATAGAGTAGTGATGACAAACATTTTAAAGCTTTCGATGATAAAAAGTGGCTGCTGCTAGCTGTGGGTAAACCATAGGTTTTTCCTTTACTGGTAAAGGGGGTTAAGGCTTGAAGACACTTTCTTTTGAAGGACACAATTCAATCCATAATACCCACGTCCTTCATTCTGTTTCAGTCACACTGGCCAGGTATTGCCAGACTTAGCAAATACAAATACAGAATATTCTGCTCAATTTGAACTTCAGATAAACCATTGTTTAATTTTTAAAATGTATTTGGTACAGGCTTTCACTATGCAGCTTGGACTTGTGGTCACCCTCCTGTTTTCAGCCTCTCCAGCCCTAGGATTACAGGTGTTTGCCACCTTGCCTGGCCTCTGTGGCTGGCTCAGCATGCCCAGGGGTGGGGCAGGTGTAGCATGTGGTGCCAGGGCTTGAACCCCAGTTCTTGCACTTGCCTAAGCAGGCACTTAGTCTGCTGAGCTATCTCACCAGTCTTCTATTATTTAATGTTTTTAGTATAAATATATCTCAAATGGGACATTTTAAATATAAGTATGTATCAATCAGTATTTGGGACAAATTTATACTATAAAATATTTGTTGTTTATCTGAAATTTCTTTTTGTTCCTTGAGCACACCAAGCATATTCCGTCTCCAGGCCTTTGTACTAGCACTTTCCTCTGCTTGGAATGCTCTCTCCCTGGAAGTCTAGAATATTCATTGAGTCAGTTAGCTTTCCCATCAATGGGACAAAATAGTGAAATACCAGCAACAGAAAGTGAGAGAAGTTTTCTTCGGTTCACTGTTTCAGCAGGTTCAGTCTGTGGTTGACTGGTGGAAGTAACAGCAGGCGGAAGGTCCTGGCAGAGGAAAGGCTGTGTAGTCTCTGGCTGCCAGAAAGCAGAGAGAGAGAGAGAGAGAGAGAGAGAGAGAGAGAGAGAGAGAGAGAGAGAGA